>WURT03654445.1:0-18755 GCA_009936505.3 Holothuria glaberrima
ATATGATGACATTAAGTTGTCATAAGAAGGGGGCATCTTGCAAGCTTTGTGACACGTGTATGTATAAATATACATCGAGAGAGAGAGAGAGAGAGAGAGAGAGAGAGAGAGAGAGAGACGAAAACTTTAACGGCAGCGTCGCCCCCTAACACCCTCCCACTTGGCTAAGGGATGCAAAAGACAATGTTAAGTGTTCCTATTTGTTTTGGGTAAAAGGTTGTTTAGTATTCTGCATGCCGGGGCAAATGAAATAGGTTCTTTTGTTTTCCTTTTCCTACATTTACTGCCCCAAACATATGATGACATTAAGTTGTCATAAGAAGGGGGCATCTTGCAAGCTTTGTGACACGTGTATGTATAAATATACATCGTCCTCCCCCTGTGGGCTGGTGGTTGTAGAATATGCTCACGGTATTCCCACCCTGTCGTAAGAGGCGACTAAAGGGAAGGACTTTCACCGTATTTGAACTGTATTTGAAACCAGACTTGAAATTGAACCTTATTTGAAACCGTATTTGAACTTTACTTTTTCATCTGGTTGACTCTATATAACACATTCGTGTTGGTGGGTCGTTAAATCTCATCTGACTAACTAACCAACTCATCTCAACTCTCAAACCTTCACCCCCTCCTTCCAACAAAACTCCAACACAAATTGCCAACGTTGCTTCTTTTAAGTAATCAAATATGATACAATTTCTTCAATAAATGCTTAATGGACTTTATCCTTGCTATATCTATATGTGACAGGAACATTAGTCAAAAAAGGACTCTCTCCTTAAAAACGGATATTGTTTTAATGGGGATTGAAAATACATTTCTTGAACCTTCAACCGTTAAGATGGCCGTATGATATAACAGAAGTTACTCTAGTCCAGCCTTTGTCCACAGAAAATCTCCGACGTCACAATGCTGATGCGTATAGGCTATTTAATATATTGCCTACCTTTGTACTTCCAGAAAGGATGGATAACACTTATGGCAGACTAAAGCCATTACTCAGTGACTGTCTTACGGAAAATTGTTGTCATGAACTATGTGCGTACTTTCAACTACCACCTGCTAAGAGAGAGAAAGTACTAAACAGTACTTGTCGTGGTCTTACACTATTCGATCACCTTGAGGAAGAGTGTACGATAGGTCCATTTCACCTAACAAAACTACACAAGGCGTTTGAGGATTTAGAGCTGAAGCAAGCTTCAGAAATACTTAGAAAATGGATGGACGGTAAGGTTAAAGCATTTTTCATTTCGACAGTACGAAAATATAATTTAATGTTAAATGGATAGGTATGGTATGCGGGTTTTATGTTTTGGCTAGTAGTTTGCAAAGTTTCAAGAAAATCTCGTTCACATATATCCATACTGTGAATGTTCTGAGTTTATTATGTCAACATTAATAGCGTTTTAGAAAAACTAAAAGTTTAACGTTATTTGAAACCCAAAAGCTTCAAAGTGCGACAAAGTTGTGCATATAATACTTCACGAACAGGGACGGACTTGGATGTCTAAAAGTTGGGAAAGTGGGACAAAATCGGGGAGAGCAGCCAAATCACCCATGTGGGATCCATGGTCAACATACCGGTGGTGGATCTGGATCATCAGTCGATTTCCTTGGAAGCTATGAGGTATGGACAAAATTAAGTCGCTTAGAATGAACACATGCCTGTCTTCAAAAGTCATTTGACGTGCACTAAACAGACCGCAAATATTACAATTAACCATTTTTTCTATATAAAAGCCTAACTCGGACGAGGCGGTGGAAACGTCAATATCATGATGCAGGGAGCTTGCTGTTGAAAACAATGATATTTAAAAGGTTTGTATAGGGCTATGGAAAAATAACCCCATCGCAGAAATTCGACATATTGCTGAAAACTTCAGTTTTTAAATTGCAACGGTTAATTTTTACATCATTTGCTCTTGCTTTCTCTAGCCACTCACCCTACTCCATCCTTTCTTTCTTTATTATTTTTCGAAGGACTATGAAATCTTCCGGGCCCCCTCAAGAACTGAGGGTTAGCTTTACAATCCGAATTCCAAGAAATGTTATTATGGATAGTAGTTCATACGTAAACATGACCATGGTAGAAGATTATGGCGAGTAATTTTCAGCCGAGGCTATATCTTTGGTGAGACAATCGAAGTATCAAACGGCGAGCGCTAAGGGCGCAAAGTAAGGGATTTAGAGTGGGGATTCTTCGAGACCTACCACAAAAGTTGATTCTAAATTGATGTCGTTTGCGTCTATTCTGAACCCTCTCTAGAGAAAACCCCGTTCCCTCAAGGTGTAATGTTGAAGGTTAATGAAATAGTTTGGCTGAAGATGGTAAAGTGTACCTAAAGTATAATATTACAAGAAAATACACAACAGGAAAGCCTATCAGATTGGTCAAACTATCTTCATAGCCTAGTTGCTGAGATAGAGCATATTGAAATTTATGTCTAAATTAAAAAATAGTCGACTACGCAATAGTTTGTGATGTTCTTTTTGTACAACAAATTTTGATTGCTTTTGTTGATTCTTTGAGGAAGGTAAAAGGCATCTATGCGATGGCAATGTCGTGTGTGTGCGCGTGTGTGTGTTTGGGACTCTTAGCGTGTTAGCCCGATATCACAAGTAGGAAAACTCCGAAGTTTCTTAAACTTGGTACATATATAGATGTCCCATATTAAGAGGAATAACCCTATTGTTTATGATAAAGGTCAAAGGTCATCTGGGGTTACGAGGGTTGAACTCGGAAAACCTTGTTAACACGATATCTCAAAGCAGAAAGATTGGATAGCTTTCATCTTTAGTATGTTGATGTCTTACAGAAAAAGAACAGTATTGTCCTTGGTGGAGATCACAGATCATCTGGGGTCACCGGAGGTCAAACTCTGAAAACTTTGTTAACACGATATCTGTAGGTAGGAAGCTTGAACAGGTTTCAGGCAAGTGGATGAGTTATGGTGAGAAGCAAAACCCTGTTGTTATTGATGAAGGTCTAGTCATCTGGGGTCACTGGGGCAAAAATCTGAAAGCTTCTTAATACGATATCTAAGCCGAACGCACACGGACGTCAGAAAACGCTTAACACGAAACAAAACACACGTTTCGTGCATTTTGACGTCCGTGTGCGTTGGACGAAAACGAAAACTTCGTTTCCCGAAACGCTGTTCCGCGAAACAAACAGTCCTTGATTCGCGAAACAAGTTGCGAGTCACAACTAATTAACACACGGAGATTGGCTCACATCATTAAAATGGTGACCTGCATGTAACCCTGTTGGCGTCTTGAAGAAGGCCATGGGCGAAAAGCACCTCACGGGCAACCCCACCGAAACTCTCCGACCTAATACTTTTTGGAAATCTTAGGGTCTCCAGAATGCGAAATCAAGTAGTAACAGTAAAAATATTGGGTCTCACACATTCAAAATGGCTGCCAAATACAAAATGACGACAATATATATGAATATTTTGTATTAAATAATAATAAAGAAAATATTCTTAAAAAATACTTTTGAGGCATCGACTCTTCGAACTTTGTCATATTCTATGACAAAAATTCCAAAATTAATTTTGGGACTGTTTTGGCGAGATTCAGGCTAACCAAGATGGCTGAAAAACAAAATTGCAGCAAAACTGAAGGAGAAATTTCCCAAACTTGTGCAGAGACGTAGGAAGCTGTTTGAAATTGGGGGATGAACCTTGTTTCGGATCGCCGTCCTGGGGAAGGGGTTCTCCCTGCCGTTTGGAAATTTTTTGGATTTTTGAACAACCTTAGATGCAATTTGGGGCATCATTTTTTGGACAAATTAAAGGGTAAATTACTGCAAATTTTTTATATTTTTTGGAAAATTTTGGGATTTTTGAGCGACCTTACATGCAATTTGGTTTATCATTTTTTGGACAAATTTAAAGGTAAATTACTGCAAATTTTTGACATTGTTTGGAAAATTTTTGGATTTTTGAGTGACCTTAGAAGCAATTTGGTGCATCATTTTTTGGACAAATTTGAGGGTAAATTACTGCAAATTTTTGACATTTTTTGGAAAAGTTTTGGATTTTTTAAGGGACCTTAGATGCAATATGGAGCATCATCTATTGGACAAATTTTACGGTAAATTACTGCAAATTTTTGACATTTCTTGGGCAATTTATGGTTTTTGAGAGACCTCAGATGCAATTTTTGTGCATCAGTTTGGACTTATTTTTAGGTAAAATTCTTCAAATATTTCACATGTCTTTGAAAAATTTTTTAGCTTTTGAGGGATCTTAGATGCAATTTGGTGCATCATTTTTGGACAAATTTTAAGGTTAATTACTGCACTTTTTGACATTTCTTGGAAAATGTTTTGATTTTTAGGGAGCTTAGAAGCAATTTGGTGCACAATTTTGGACCAATTTTAAGGTAAATTACTGCAACACTTCAGGTCTTGGAAAACTTTTTTGGCTTTGGAGGGACCTTAGATACAATTTGGGGCATCATTTTTGACATAATTTAAGGTAAATTACTGCCAATTTTTGACATTTCTTGGGAAATTTTTGGACTTTTGAGGGACTTTAGATGCAATTTGTTGCAATGAACAACTTTTAAGGTAAATTACTGCAAATATTTGACATTTTTAACAGAAGAAAAAAGTAAGGGGTTTTTGGCCTTGGAAAGTGGGGGCTGAAGCATACTTCCACCCCCAAAAATTTCGCTGGGGGCTGGAGCTCTCAGGCCCCCGCTTCCTACGCCCTTGAACTTGTGTAAAAACATTGCAAATTTTTACAATCCCCAATCATAATGATGTATATTAATGTTTTATAATTAAGACTGAACTTTAAAATCCTTGGTACAACAGTACCTGACAGCCAATATGACAGAAAAGCCCCGAAGAAGTAAAAACGATACAGTAAACCCCCCAACCCCCCAAAAAAAATAATTTAAAAAATTCCTAAAACTCAGAAAATAACCATTAAAAATACATTTCGATTGAAAACCTTAAATATCTTTTTAGCAGATTGTACAAAAATTCAAAGCATGATTCTTGATATTTTATACAGAACGCCACACTAACCAAGATGGCGGAAACAACAAAATAGCCTCCAATATAATGATCATTACGTATAAAAATTATATGAGAAATAATCATTAATAATACCGTTGACACAGTTGCCTTTAATGTCAAGCCGTATTTCATGACAAATATTCCGAAATAATATTTTAAAATACTTTTTTTTTGCATTCAGGTCAACCAGTATGGCGAAAAAAGTAAAATGGCCAGCAATGCAATAATTATGTCAGTATATTAAAATAATAGAAAAAATAATCATTTTAAGTACTTTTGACACAGGTCAACCTAATCTGTGCCCGTGTAGACTGTGGGCCCAAAGGCCGAAAAGTGCTCTATTTCTTGACTTCCGTAGTCCCTCTCCCCATCCGGAGGAAGTACTTGAAAATGGCCTAGGAACATTGGGAATGATGTCCTAAGGCATATTCTACATGTTACCACTTTCCAAAGTTACACATTAATGAGTAATTACGGAAAATAAACCATTTTGGTTGCTAGGGAAATTTTCTCTAGCAACGATATTTATGCGCAGAATAAACACAAAATTCCAATGATGGGAATACAGAATAAATGTTATTTTCTTTTTAAAAGAATACCCATTTACGTATATTTTTTGATTTATTTCAAACATATTTTCTTTAGCAACAGTGCTCAGAAAGCAGATTAACCAGTTAATTTAAGCTTCCAGGTATGGGCATACACAAGAAATGCCATTTCCTTGTCAACACGAAAATAATTTATGCGCATTTTTATCAAATTATCGTGATAAACAAACTTTTTTAGTTGCTAAGGAACCTTCCCCCTAGCAACAGTAGTAAAGAAACGAAGCAAACACAAAATCTACACTTCCAATTATGAAAATACAGAAGAAATGTCATTTTTCTTACAACACGAAAACAGTATACGTACAAAATTTAAAAGTATCATGAAAATACACCTTTTGGGTTGCTTAGAAAAAATTTCCTTAGCAACAGTAGTAAAACACCAGAATTAAAACAAAATCCAAACTTCCAGTTATGAAAATGTTGAAAAAATATCACTTACCTCTCAAACAAAAACAATTAATGCACAACTTTATGAATTATCTTCAAAAATAAAATTTTGGGGTTGAGGACCGTAGGAAATCATGTGGAAACACCTCAAATGACAATATATCAATGACAATACATTAACTGGTTGCTAAGGATATCTTTCCTACAAAACAAAAGTTCAACAAAAGTCTAAGCACAGAATAAAGACAAAGTGAAAGCTTGTGAAAGATTGTGTAAACAGGTATTTCAGGGAATATAACATACAATTTTAAGTCTTTTCAGGAGAAGTTTGCCAAAATGGTGAGGATGAAGAAAAAGCACAATTCTTGGTTGGTGGACATAATTTTCCCTGCAACTGAAGTTACAGTACTTACAGGGAAACAAATTGTGACTGATGTTAACAAATGATTTCAGTTCATTAAAAATATCAGTATCTTTTATAATCAGGTTGAATATCAGGTGCCAATGATGGTAGGTGCATGCAAATTTAAAAAAAAAAAAAATCAGATAACAACACTGTTCTATGTCCATTGTCCACTAGCATTTCAGCAGACCCTTTTTACAAACTTCCTAATGAAATGATGAAGTCTGGAAAGCCTTCAGACAATCAGATCGAATCTTGTATGTAACCTTCTATCTCCATATGTACATTAAGTGAAGAGGGTGAAATACTAGAGTGACCTGAATATGCTCCCCAACCCCTCCCCCCCCCCAAAAAAAACACATGCTCTCACTCAGTCGCTATGCTATTCCATTCTAGTTCCTTCAGAGGCTGCCTTCTTCCACCCTAATGCTGACCTACCTAAAACATAAACTTTAACAAGCTGAGCTTCAGGCAAAAGTCACAGCTTACCTAAGGTCAACGTTGCACTTCACCCCCATCATGTCATAAAATTAGTTAGGTAGTGTCTGGATTTATTCAGTATTCCTACAGATATCCAGCCTCAACTCCACAACCCTGTACTCATAAAAGAACTGCTCATTCAGTTAACAACGTACATACATAACAGTGAAATGTTCATGTAACTAAAATCCACATTACATCAGGTCTCGCCAGAAACAACATTTCTTTTACATCCAAACCAATGTTTTTACACAATTTTTGGAAATATTTCATTCATTTTTGCTGCCATTTTGTTTTTACGCCATCTTGGTTAACCTGAATCTCGCCAATACAGTCCCAAACATAAAATATGACAAACTTTGAAAAGTTGAAGCCTCAAAAGTATTTTTTCAGAACATTTCCTTTATTATTATTTAATACAAAATATTCATAATTTTTGTCGCCATTTTGTTTTTGGCGGCAATTTTGAATGAGTGAGACCCAATATTTTTACTGTTACTACTTGATTTCGTGTTTGGGAGACCCTAAGGTTTCCAAAGATATTGGGTCAGAGAGTTGTGGGGAGCGGGTGACCGTAAGGTGCCTTTGGCCCATGGCCTATATTGTATCCACCCAGTCTGCCCGATGCAAAAGTCAAAGATCCCTCAACGAGTTGCTTATAGTACGGCACGGCAAACAAAGGAGTTTCTTACATAGGGTATGCGATGCGGGATGAAATTCCCACGACCTTTACATGAAACTGTGTAGGCTACCTAAAGGCTACCTGGGAAGTGGAAGAGGCTTGTACTATTAAGCTCTATGGAATGAACTATGGAAGAAACTGAAACAACGAAAACTCTAGGTTAAGCGAAGGGCACCGAGAATTAATGGTTCACATTGAAAAAACTGCCCCTTTGAGTAGTTGAAAGCAAAGGCAGCTTGACTGTCGGGTTCGCCATACCTTACCGTACCGTTTATGGCTCTGACTGAGGAAAAAATCCCCAGTGGGGGGACTAACCCCTGACGGGAGACATGACCCCTAGGGGGCCGGTACCACCCCTGCTGTTTTGGCGCTTGTTCAAGGAGGCTACCTACCGTAGGCTACGACGAGCAGCAGCTAGGACAGCTAGAAAGTTAGCTTCTGAATAGCTGAATTTTTATTTTTGTTTTTTGTTTCCTTGTGTGCGTTGACCATTCACCGTGTGCGGGTACGCTAATGAAAACGCAAAACAAGTACGAAACAAACAAAGAAATTTAGATAGATTTCAAACTTGGTATGTGGATGCCTTACGGTGAGAAAAAGAACCAAATTTATTGTCTTTGGTGGAGTATCAAAGTCACCTAGGACAACCGGAGGTCAAACTCTAAAAACTTTGTTAACACAATATCTCTATGTAGGAAACTTGGGTAGATTTCATACTTGGTATGTGGGTTCTTTATGGTGCGAAAAAGAACCCTTTTGCTTTTGGTGGAGGTCCAGGATCATCTGGGGTCACTGGGGTGAAACTCTGAAAACTTGTTAACACGATATCTGAAGGTCGGAAGCTTTGATGGATCTTATACTTGGTATATGAATGCGTTATTGTAAGAAAAAGAACCATGCTATCTTCGGTGGAGGCCAAAGGTCATCTTGGGCCATCAGGGGTAAAACCCTGAAAACCTTGTTAACATGATATATCAAGGATATAATTCAAATTTGGTATGTGGATGTCTTATTATCAGAAAAAGAACTACATCGTTTTGAAGGAGGTCAAAGGTCATCTAGGGTCACCAAGGGTCAAACTTTAGATACCTTGTTAACACGATATCTCATGTAGGAAGCTTTAATAGAGTACATACTTGGTATGTGGATGCCTTATGGTGATGGAAAAACCACCTCCGCCTATTGTTTATGGTTAATGTCAAAGGTTACCTGGGGTCACCAGAGGTCAAAAAGAAAAATTTCCCAAGTGTTTTCAGGATCAAATATGAACACAAAACTGTATTTTTCCAACACGTTAAGATAGCATTCGATCGGTGACTGAAAGAAATGCGACATCAATGCTTTGTAAAATATGATCACCAAAACCACAATGCATTTTTGCATTCTGGTTTCATTAATTGCAGAGTTTTAACACTATTCCCAGTTCAGAGTTAAATGTTAATAGTCCATAGGCCAATTGCTCTACACACTAATTTCCCCATTACTTTTTGGTTTACTCTTTGATACGGTGTCCGGTCATGACAGACTTTCTATTGTACAAACAGCACACATATTATTCTGAATTATTTCTAATGGCTACACAGTAGAGTTCCATGTTAAGTATTGATAACGAAGTGGGATTTTTCAAAAGATAATTACCACAGGAATAGAAAAAGGACAACAATTGGAAAGACTCATCATTACATAATGCTGTGTGATACTGTAGGAAACGGTACAAAATACATCATACAGTCTTTGGAAAAGACACCTCTCTCCACAACTAAAGAAATCTGTAGCTAAGGGCTTTAGCTGTAGGCTTTTTTGATTAACACTAATCTAGGTAGAAGTGGTGGGGGCACTTTACTGCGCTACTGGTACATACGATAATGTAGTAATTTATCGATAATGTAACAACGGCCGATAATGTTAAAGAAGTTTACAGAGAATGTAACGACCGGTAATTTAAAACGAAATTTACCGATGATGTAAAAGCTTCCATAAACCGATTATATACTAAAAAATTCCCGATAATGTAACAACGTGTTTAACCACGTGAGAAGCTTAACATTCAAATTTTACTTTTGTGTACGTAAGACTTACGCAATCACGTACGCACATACGTAGGTTCCTAGGATAGTGTGAGTGTATGCATGTATAAGGGCATGTGTATGTACGTCTGCATTACTGTACTTACATATGCATATACGTGTATACGTGTTTATGTATATACGTATGTACGTGTGAGCTCTACTTCAGGTTGCCGGTCAAGTAGACCCTTAACAAAGTAACCCCCTAAAAAACTCGTCCCTGACAAAGTCGCTCCCACAAATAAATAAACTTCCCCCCCCCCCCCGAAAACAATTTTTCATCAGAAATAATGGAGAAGCTTAGGACTGTAGTGTTAAAAGAAAGATAATCGTGTTCCCTGTGACTACTACTAGATGTGACGCCTTACAACAATATGGACATGAGTATGGAACGCTAAAAGGGTTACTGTATTTCGACTTTTATTCAGATAATCTGCCGTCTGCTCAGATATTTTGCCGTCTGCCAGGTATATATTTCGACGCCTGTTGGGGGATACTTTGTTTCAGGAGTACCGCATTCTAGATTAGGTATTTCCTGTTCAAAAACCGCGCGCCCTTTTCTGTATTATCGATACCCCTTCTGTAAAGCTTATGTCAATGAAATTAATTTTGAAAATGTTTTGAAACTTACATTAACACCAAAATTTGTATACTGAAAATTTTTGGTGCATATGGCAAAATTTCTTTAACAAATCATGTTGTCAGATTGTTAGAATACTATTTTATAGTAAGAAATGAGCCAGATAAATAGTCTTATTAAGGTTACAATAAAGAGTCAAACTGCAAAGCGCATAAACAGGAGCTAGTCAATTTTGAAACAAAAAATGATCTTTCTTGGTAAGCAAAGTATCTGAACACCATGATTTTAATATAGGACAATAGTAAAACTTTGGCACGTAAATGAAGCTGCGTTTTTTATCATGTTTTTGCAATTACTGAAGGTTTGAAGTAACTTAGATGATTGAAAACCAAATTTGTTATGCAGGTAACAGCTTCAAAATTTTTGAGAAATGCTAAAAAATACAAAAAGTACAAAAATATGTTTTTAACACATACTTGAAGAGTGGCACTTTAAAAGAGTATAAAGACGTAAGCTACAGAATCTGTAAAGCCTGTAATGAGCAATTAAATGTGTGCATATTTTGTGGATGGACACTGGGTAACTAAACAACAATTGCATAAGCGGCGGGACGGAATTCTGAAAAAGTGGCGGGACGGTAGAGCAGAAACAAATGCATGTGCGCGGTCTTTGCCGTCTTTCATTGAATCCGAATGTGTGATTACTATGTAAGGTATACTTAAAAAGATGACTTTTTAAAAATACTTATGGAATCAAATTTCAAGATCATAGTAGATAAATGAAAAACAAAGGGTTTGAGAGGTAGCGGGGGGGGGGAATGCCCACTTAAAAATATGCCTAATTAAAAAGGCCTCCAAAATTCAAAAAGGAACATTTTCAGAGTTTAATCGTCTTTTCCTTAAATATTGAAGCTAAAATGATGTAAAAAAGGGTAATATTATCTTAATAGTTACAGTATTATTATCAGATCCAAAAACCGTTATTTTTTTGTGTTTCCGTTCCGCCACTTTTAGAACTTTATCTACTGATGTTTGGTCACATGACCCTCAACTACGATATGTCTTTACCTGTTTACGTAAAAAATGGGTGGTTTAAGATAACTGAAAGAGTGTACTAAAATTTCAGTGAAATTAAGCAACGTTAAGCTTCAAATACTGAGTTTCAGTGTGACAGGTTT
This sequence comes from Holothuria glaberrima, assembly GCA_009936505.3. Classification (NCBI taxonomy): domain Eukaryota; kingdom Metazoa; phylum Echinodermata; class Holothuroidea; order Aspidochirotida; family Holothuriidae; genus Holothuria; species Holothuria glaberrima. Next base: position 11,419 of record WURT03654445.1, read on the forward strand.
TCCATCATGCCATAGACAATTTAATATTAACTTAGTACATAGGCATATGGGACCTTTCCGATTTGGAGGGGCACAACTTTTTTGCCCGAATATCTGAGCCCAAGGGCGTAGCCAGGATTTCATTTTAGGGGGGTGGGGCGGATGAAATGATGACTGATCGCCGTCTTGGGGAGGGGGCTAAGGGGAGGGGTTTCCCCTTTCCTTTTGAAAATTTTGGCATACGGAGGATAAGCTAGATGCAAAATGGTGCTACATTTGATGCCAGATTTGAATTGAATATATCTCCAGGTATTCCTATTTTTTAAGTAATGATTTTAGTTTTTGATCTGAAATCTTCCTGAGAATTTTTTTCCATTATCCCAGCATATGCCCCTGAGTCTCGTAATGCTTGCAGCGTCTTTAATTTGTCAAAAAGGCTTAAATTTATCTTTTCTTTGCCAATTAAGGATGATCCACTAGGTGGAGGGTTGAGCATTTTAGAGTTAAAGAGGTTTAATCATCATCAACGCGAGGAAGATGTCAGATTTTCGGAGGGGGATATGTTCAACAAAAGAGTACAAGGAACAGGCTGAAGTTTATTTTCCCTTGATTTTTCCAATCTTTTTAAACGAATCAAAAAACTTTTTTTACAAGGATTGTGCCCGAATATTTCCATAGATTCTACCCGAATTTTGGGTTTCACCAAAACTTTTTTTGGGGGGCACAGTGCCCCCTCCCCCTTGCCCCACACACCGGTGACTTAGTAGACTAAGTAGTGTAGACATTTATGTATTCCTTTAAAACTCTGAAACCTCAGATGTTAGGTTGCGTATTTGGTATAACAAGTGTGTTGCAGCGTGTCGAAGACTTCAGCGTCTTGATTTTTGTGCTTTTGTCACTTTAATATTGTAAGTACTGTATGCCTACAGATATCATGATTGAATTTGAGTAGATATCTTTGGAAAGTAATTGTCCATCAACCCAGTGTTAAGGAGTAGGCCTTAAATCATCGCTTTGATTTTCTTCCGTTTCCGTTGTCTTTACAGGGACCTCAGAAGCGAACAAAAGGAAAAGAACCATACTTCCAATAGACAATGAATCATCAGAAGATGATAGTCCACATGAGGATGACGAAAAGCCCGATTTTGATGAGCTCATTCAAAACTTGGGTTTAAATGGCCATCTTGTAAGAAAACTAAATCTGAGAAAATTCCTTATTATAAAAGATCACGATCAGCTTACATCCGAAATTAAGTTGGCTGAGTTGTTTTGGCAGAAGCTGAGTTCTTTAGACTATCGTGCAAGATCAAATAAATTTTTAAATGACAACAGACCTCCTCATACAAAACATGTAAGTGTCAAAGACTTTATTTTTGCAATAATGCATTGCTCTGACAGAATTTTGAGACAAGACATAATTGAGAAAATGTCAGCTTGCCAATTGGCAGTTCCAGTTGTTCTAGAAGGTGTCAAAAACGCCAAGCCAGAACTTTTAACATGGTCATTGCGTCGTGTTGTCAAAAAGTGGAGAGAGGAAAATTGCATTGCACTAGAGGAATACATGGTTAAGTATCCCGTATACACAATTACATTTCTTCGAATTGGTGATATAAGGAGCGTCTCAAAGTCTGCTGTTCTAAACACGCTTCTGGGTCCATATCAAGGTAATGAAAGACATCCTTACTTTTTATGTAAAGATGATGACCCTTACAATTCAGGTTTTTCACAGGGCTGTGTAGAATCTGTGTGGTATCTACCAATGAATGCCAACGGTTCGGAAAAACTTAAAAAAGTAACGTCATTTCTTAATTTAAGAGGTGATTGTATGGCTTTTCCCGCACAAACCAGATTTGTTTGCCAAACTTCGAATTTAATAGTAGCTTTTATAGCTAAGCGAAATCAACGAAACTACGAGTCATTTATTGAGAGCCTTAAATCAATGGCTCCTGCTTGTAAATTTATTGCAGTAAATGACAAGCGCGTAGATCCTCCCAAAAAATGTCGAAAGATTAAATGGATAGATGATTGGTTGTTTGTGCGATTCATGGAGATGGATACGTTGTGCGATGAGATTTGTAATGTTATTGCGAACTGTCGAGAGAAGTGTGACGCTTCGACATTTAATAGTTTGGAGCATATGAAGAACATGTGCTCAAGAGACATCGATGTTGAAGAAGACAATAAAGTTATACATGCAGCCAAAGATTTAGTTGCAAAGATATGCAACCCCAAAGATACCAAAGATGTAACAACATTTAAGCGAAAAACCTTTCCTTTACAATTAGTTTGGAAAGAATGGGTTGAGATAGATAAGGAACGGTTAAAGCCAGACATTCCTAATGCAAAGCCAATTGAGGAACTAAGGGAGGAAATTGCTACAAAAAAAGCAAGAAAACGAGAAGAACAACTAAGTCGTGGCCTATCCGATACAATGCACAGATTTTGGTCCGCAATAGAGAGCGCAGGGGATTATTCAGAAAAACTTGCGTATTTCTTTTCGTATCTGCAAGAGGAACTATTCTGTTTGGCTGATGAAAATGTTAGAAAACACCTGACTAACATTATAAAGCTGGAGAAAGATCTTTCAAAATTAGATTCAAGGATAAATAAGCTCACGTCTGATACCAGTGGAACAAATTCGCAATCAAAAGAACGACAGGAAACTGAGATTCGTTTGAAAAATGATAGGAAAGAATTTAAGCAGCATCATCAAAGAGAAAATGAGCTTTGCAAACAAAACAGTATTGGATGGGAACATTTTATTCGTGAGCTTGGACAATGGTACGAAGCTCATGAGGAAAAGAATGCTGCAAAGCATATCAAGGTGAGTTTATTACCTGACTTGGCTGCTCGGCTCCTCGTTCATGGATATTCTCTCGAAATCATGGATGGGGACACTGGACACGTGCCATTGTCATGGGTAACGAGTGTACTTGATCGGTTGGCAAGCAACCTTCATGATCCTTCAATTCTTGTATTGTGTGTTGTGGGTGTTCAAAGTAGCGGGAAATCGACTTTTCTTAATAGTATGTTTGGCGTAAGATTTCCCGTAAGAGCTGGGAGATGCACGAGGGGACTATTTGTGAGACTCATTGAGGTAGACAAAGTTTATGCAGAAAAAGTTGGTTTTCAATACATCTTCCTCATCGATTCAGAAGGTATTCGCTCGATGGACAGAACTGTGACGGAGGTGTGCAGATTTGACAATGAGTTGGTCACTCTAGCTTTGTGTATATCTGATCTGACGATTTTGAATATAGAGGGTGAGAACATAGGTCCAGACATGACGGGTTTACTCCAGATTGCTGCACATGCAATGATTAGAATGAAGGAGGTGGACCTTCACTCACAGTGTAGAATAATTCAGCAGAGAGTTTCTGATCTGACAGCCAACCAAAGAAATAAAGCGAACTGGAACCACGTTGTAGATACCCTGGACGAGGCAACTATCGTTGCAGCCAAAGAGGAAGGATTTGGAGGTCGCTATCAACAATTTTCCGACGTTTTTGATCTTCGTCTGGACGAAAACTTGCAGTTTATCCCGTGTTTGTGGACGGGACCAATGTCACCTCCGAGCCAGTTTTATGGTGATATTCTTATGCGGTTAAAAGTTGACATATTAAAAGATGTAGAATCCAAGAGATTGGAACACCAGTTTACAGTGTCAACATTTACTCACAGGATTCGAGATGCTTGGAGAGCCGTAAAGAGCGAAAATTTCCTTTTCAACTTCCAGGATAGCGTCAAGGCTATTGATTTTAACAATTTGTCAATGATGTTAAATGAGTGGATCATTGAAATGAGGATTGCGTTAGACAAGAAACAAACTGTCTGGCGGAGAAGAATTAATGATCCCAAGAGTTTAGATGATACTGCAAGCTTACTAGAAGATTTGAAGAAAGACTGCCACGATGAATTGCAAGCTCATAAGGTGAAGATACAAAACTCATTTCAAACATTTGTCGCTGAGCATAAACGTCGAGATAGTTTGAAAACCTACGAAAAAAAGGTTGCTCAAAGTTTGGGTGATATTATGTCAGATATAGAGAGGAACGTTCAATCTGTTCTTAAAAGTGATGCTAGAATAACACAGTTTCAACGAGATATCTCAAGCGTTGTTTCAAAAATAAGATGTAAGCTTCTTGAGCACGTAAAAAGTGAAAGAGACATGGATAGTCCCAGAAAGGGTACGGTAAAGAACTCGGAGAGAAAGAGCGGCAAGGATCCTGACACTCTTTTTTCCTTTATTTGGGGGAAGTGTCTTAACGAAATGCAAACTGATGATGTTCAATCCCCAGCAGTACTAGAAAATGAAATAGAAGCAATTTGTGAAGATCTCCTTCTTTCCATAACTAACGAAAAAGCCATTTCGTCTAAGATTGACGAACTGATGAAATTAGAGGGTGGTATAAAGAACCACCTGGGTACACCAGAATGGAGAAAGTATTTTCCAACGAAACGAGACAGTAAGAACATCGATGAATGGTTTCTTCGGTACGAACGGTCGCTTCATGAAATCATCGATAAAAGCGTTGAAGAAATGAAGGAGAAAAGTCGTTTCAAAAGTTTCGATGCGAATCTTATTCAGTTGCTTCTTCAGAGTGCATTAAGGAATCTTTCACTAAAATTCGAGACATCTGAACCTCCTTATCTTTTGAAAGGTAAAACACTGTTACATATATGTAGTAAGCTGTACAGAGTTGCTTTAGAAAACCAACGTTTGTTCGAAGCTGAAATCTCACTGGGAAATGTGCTTGAAAAACAGAAGGGTCAGCTTCGCAAAGAGTTTTTCGCTCTTTTAGCCAGTGAAAATGAGACACACCAGGCACTCTCATACTTAAAATCGTTTTTAACTGACTGGTTGAAAGATAATACTCTCTTGGGCTTAAAAGCAGGAATTGTTCACGTTACCGCAATAAGTGCAAGATTTGGAGATAAATGTTGGCTTATTAGAGCGATTCTCGAAGATCTACGTCAGCAAGAAAGTCTTGAAGGCTATCTACAGTATATTACTAACCACCGCCAGTATGTGAAAAATTGGGTTAACAATGGGGTGGTTAAAGTTTGCACCGGAAATATTAATGGGAGAATGGGCATGGATGTTATTGCTAATAACGTTATAGATGTTGTAGTACAAGACCTTACCGCTATGGTCTCACACATTTCTACCCAAATGATGGTCAATGATCGGACGGAAGACGATTCTGCCCGTTACAAAAACTGGGTTTCTATCTTAATGAAAGAACTGTCTGAGAGGGGATTCTTACGTCATCGAGAGCTAGCTGCTCTCTTACGCGACAATAAATCACCTGATTGGGCTAATCTTGTGAAAGAGCTGCTGGCGTATATGAAGAAAAGCTTAAAGAATGACATAATGAAAGAAACTGATATACCTACTAATTGGAACCAAGAAGAAGTAAGGAAATTTCTTGGTAAGTTATTCATTGACCCGTCGGACGATATACTTAGAGGAATGTGTTTTGAGCAGTGTCCAATTTGTAAAGCTGCCTGCGAAAATAATTGGCCAGCAGGCTCGTATCATGACCATACAACTTCAACTCACATACCCCGTGGACTTAGTGGAATAATCAGAGGCAAAACAAAGCAACTGATGCTCCATGACTGTTTATCATGCGTGGAATCTACTTCATCTTTGTATGAAATTCCAGGTGATAACAGGAAATATTTGTGTAGAAATTACAAAGACAACTTTCCCTCCTGGTCAATAAAGCCAAAAGGCGATGTACCAAACTATGAAAAGTATTGGAAATGGGTCATGGTAAAGTTCAATAGGCCCCTTGCAGAGCATTTTAATTGCAACCCGGCAAGTATACCACAAAGTTGGAGAAAAATATCTAAAAGTGAAGCATCTTTCGCCTTGGCACATTCAGTAACTAAAGTTCCATCCACACCAGGGGCAATGTTGGATATGCGTTTGTCAGAAATGGCAAATCACTTTAGAGGTGTGGTTAATATTTCTACTACCGTAAACGTTTCATGAACCATTGAGATTTCTCACACGTTGAACTTGTTATTTAGGTTAACCAGTTGTGTAGGGGTTAAACTGCTTTATACCTCATTTATTCATATATCACTTGAAGGCTATGAAGCTTCATATAGCAATATGATGGCAATATATTCACACAGTAAAAACGTATCATTACGGGGTCAGATAAGAAACGGGGTCAATCCGCTTCCAGTAAAATTTCAGTACCAAAGTATTTCTAAAGGCATTACGAGTCGCACATCGTAAAAGGAACTGGACGTGAAATAGTTTCCCGCAACGCTGATTATAACATATTCTCCAACATTTGCTAGGACAGCTTCACCCAATACCCAGCATAACCCATCCATCCGACCAGCCATGATGATGTTTTTTTTTTTTTTTTTTTTTAGTAGAAGGAATATGGTTTAATCCTTACATCACTACTTGTAGCTACTAGCTCATGGACTAAATTGAGGAGCCCAATCTACAAAACAATTGTGGCAGTCATAAAAAGGAGATGATAATGTACGTCAGCTTGGGAATTTTAATTGCAATTTTTTCCGAGAATTATTGTACTTAATGTATTCTAGTGTTCGGAGTAGCAGTCACAAAAATGACAATAACTCGCGCGGGATAAAAAATATTCTCTGCCCTTGGATCTTTCTCTCAAAATAAATCCAGATTGTTTCAAAATTCGACCAACAAGTACTGGTCTTTGTATCCCTCCTTCCCCTACCCCCTCAATCAAATGAAGCAATGTACATTGTATATTGCAAGGAAGGACTAATTCAGGAAGGAGAATTTGAATGATATTGCACAATGTATCATTGTTGTGTACAGATATAAATGCATTCATGGTTCAACGGTGCCGGTTGGTTCAATTGTGCCGGTTGTATAAGCTTTTAAGTATCCGTATACATTGAATATTAAAGTTAAAACATGAACGTGAATGTACTTCAACTAAGACCGACTTGGTTCTGATTGTTTATTATGAACTGTGTACATGATATTTCACAAATTTCAGAAGACCTATGTGTGGTTATCATGAGCTTCACGAAACCAGAGTTTATTCACGTGGTATCAATGAATTTCCTCTTTGGATTATTGAATCTCATTGAAATTAAAGTTACTAAAGGAGTAAAGAAACCTATACGTATCGAAATGTACGCTGATGGGTAATCTACAAGAAGGTACCCTAACCCGGCCCATTGAGCTGAAAATATAACAACGCATTACCATTGAACATCATTGCTCTGTGATTTTGCTTGTAAAGACACCAAATTTAACACTGGATTTGTGCTATTTTTGCACTATTGTGCTTGGATTACCGTACTCATCATATTACTGAAGACAGGGAGTAGATTATCATTGG
>WURT03654456.1:0-39991 GCA_009936505.3 Holothuria glaberrima
TTAACAACAACTTCTTGAGATCTGCCTGTAAGAAATCCATTAATCCAAGCATTGGTTTTCCCAGTTACCCCATAACTACGGGTACGTAGTTTAAGGAGGAGGCGTTGGTGTGGGACAATGTCGAATGCCTTACTAAAATCAAGAAGAATAACATCAATCTATCCCTTTCCTTTGTTTAATGTGCTGGTCCAATCATTCATAGCTTCAATCAACTGAATTTCACAAGACATGCCATTTCTAAAACCATTCTGCTTGTTGGTTATGATACGGTAGTGATTCAAATGAGCCCACATCCTAGAAACAGCATAATGTTCCATTATTTTACAAGGGATAGCAGTCAACGAGAATAGCCTATAATTAACAGGCACAGATTTATCACCCTTTTTGAATACAGGCATATAAGTGCACGTTTCCAGGACGTTGGCAGGGTTCCACACTGATAGGACTGGGTAAATAAATTCATGTTCCATCACTGCGACTACGACTAGGTCTCCACTCCAGACTGGATTTGGAAGCTTCATGTTTGACCACTGCGACTAAGACTGTACCTCCAGTCTAGATTGGAAACTTCATATTCGATCACTGCGAATATGACTGCATCTCCACTCTAGGCTGACTAGCCTATCTTCCCCTAACAAATGAACCATGCAACACTTACAGAGGCAAGCTGTTGTGTCGTTACAGACTTGAAAATTAGAAAGAGGACCAGAGAGGCTGTGTACAGTACATGGGCGATTCCATGATTTTAAAAAGGTTGCTTTTTGGAAGGGCGTTGTATTCTCCAGTTACTCCTGAATTTGGACATTACAATCAATGATATAAAAATATATGAGAAGACAGTCAAGCCACATTTATAAATGGAGATATTCCTCCATCTGGAAAATTGTGTAGAATGTAGGCCTTACTGTTTATGCAAAATTTTAGCAACTCTCGGGTTTTGAATCTTCCACGTAGTCAAATATGGCAAGGTTTAATCTGTACTGGTACTTGTTTAGACAACTGCTTTGACTAGAGCATTGCTAATGTTGATTTGGAACTAGTTTAGGAGTGTGCTAAATTTGGCATTGTGTGAAGTTTGGTGCATGTACTATACCCATATCTGAACTTCCTGGGGGTCTGTTGATATGATAAAAATGTTTAACCATCCCAGATTTCTGTGAAACTGGGTCCTTGCCATGCAAAGTGTTGAAGCACAAGACACTTGCCCACGCAAAGAAAACTTTCCAGTCTGGTAACATATGGTGGTTGGTTGTTTAGTGTGCACTTTAAAGGCGTAAGCAGGCACACCAAACTTATTTTGAAATGACAGCTAAATCTCACAAATTCCTCCTTATTACTCTTCCAAGTACACTGTATGATATTTCAGGACTTAGGCCTAAATATTGCATATTCAACGTAACCCAAGGAGCTACAGTACTCCCTGTAAATTTCACAATTTAGTAATAAAAATGTCACGTGATTCTCAAGAGCCATTCATGAAATAGTGTAGAGTACTACACTAATCCAAATTGGGGTGACTGCATTTTCACTTTAGTATGCTCAGGTTTACAAATTTACAATTGACAAACTGTGATGTGTAATGTCAGCAATACATAGCACTGTTAAGATCATGCTAGAATGTGGAGGCCATACAATACATACACTAGGCCACAGTTGCAGATAATGCTCATTCCCACTGCAGCTGTTTGAATAATGCTTCAGCGACTCCTTTTTTAGTGTTCACATAGCCACATTAAAGGGCATATTTTTCTTAATCAAGACAACTGAAACCAATCCAACTAAGTTTAGTCTACTTTAAGCACCTCCTCCAAACTGTCTTGAGCACCTTCTGTGCAGACTAAAGCCTTGCCTGCATAGCAAGCTGTACAGCATATTCCTTGTTCAGTCATATCCCTAAGGCCTGCCAAAGTGAATACTGAAAAAATTCTTTTGGATATTCAAAAAAATATGTGGCCTCCAGACTGGTTGATTGTTAGTGAATATTCACAGAAAGGCAACATCTGGTCCCGTTTAAATCATGCAGTATCCTATGCCATCCGCAGAGTTGGTATGTCATTGTAACACCCTTTTCTTGGTAATACCCACTGCATAGGTGGTTATGCAACACAGTAATGATAGGATTTCTCAGGTTTCAGTCTAGGTTTTCGGTTTATGACAGGAGTACACACACTCACACAAAAACAAGTGTATGAATAATGAGACAGTACATAAATAAGTCATATTATGGTAATGAAGTTTGCATCTAAAATTGGATGCAGTCCTCTTTGCTTTGGCAGAGAGTAGTTTGGGAAGCTGAGGAGCTGAGCAAAGAGTCTGCTTCAGGGGTAACAAAACCCATGACTAGTTAAATTGCTCAAGGTCAGGCATTTTTCTGGTAATTTTAAATGCTCTCTCATCTCATCTGACCCCCAACAGTAACAATTCTCCTTACTCTTTAGTGTTTACTTCTAGCCTCCTCCAATTTAAACTAAACCCACCTGATCAGTATCTCCAAGACAAGACCACAGAATCCTGCACTTAGTTTAAGTTGCTCAAGGCAATATTGTCAAACAAGCATATGTGACCTTCATTGTGAACACAGCTGACTGTACAAGTCATTGTTGACCAACCAGGGTGGAACTGCATTGTTTGAATGAATGTCAAAGTGCTGCTGTCAACTGTGTTTAGAATTCTAGGGCTGTTGCTAAATATGTTTGGACAGAGAGTTGCTAGCAACTTCTGGTTTTGGAAGGTACCATATCCCCTTTAATCTGAGCTCTCTCTCAATGTGGGCTACACTGCAACTTTGAATTTTCCCACTTTTTGAAAGTGCATTCTCCCACTGATAATTGTCATTGCCCAGGAGAAAATTCTAGTCAAGAACAGGTATTTGGTGTTGGGTTTCAACAGGTCCTGACAAAACCATTTAGAAGCAGTTAAAACCCAATGAAACACATCAATTTCTGGTAGACTGGAATTTTCAACTGGGTGCCCAAACCATCTATGTATGTTGGGTAATGTGTGTCTTCCGTTAACCCTTAAACTTAATGAACTGACAGTTCATTAGAGAATTGGGAAAGTCACTGCAGAATGCAATGCCTGCTGAAAGAGCATGTCTGAAGAGTAATGGAGAAAAACCATATTCTAAACTCCTACAGAATATCATGTTGCCTTATAGTTGGTGAATTTTCTTCCTATAACAGCTATTTGAGATGTGGTATGCTGTGGATGTTTTATCTCCAGAAAGAAGAAACCCAACTCCCAAGATATCATCCACTTTTCTCTCAGCAAAAGATATTTAAAGGGAGAAAGCAGTTTATTTGCAAAAATCTACTAAATTTTACAAATCCCCCCATATTTTGCTCATAAGTATCTTTTGTAACATTTGTGTTTGTTTAAAGATACTGAATACTGAAAGTAAACCAAGGAGTTATTCTGCATAACTGCAAATAAATAATAATGTCGCATGATTGATAAGAGCCAATAGTGGAGTAGGATATGGGGTACACTGGTTCAAGGTGGGGAGGGGAAATGCATTTGCCCTTTAAAGTAATATCTCTCTTGGTGTGAGCTGTCATTATTTTTAAGCTGCCCATTCACAGTGAATTCTTATCTCATGCACTAAGCATTTGTTTTTTTTTGTGGAGGTGCAGTTGCAGTGAACTGAGGAAAAAATTTAAGTCCAATTGAGCATGCAGTTTGGATTGGAGTGGCAGTCAGTAGGGGTTGCAAAGTGATCATTCATTAACTGATGATAAAAATTTCCATAATGGTTCAATTCCCCAGATTTAGTTTTACCTCTTGGTCACTACACAGCTTCAATGAAACTAGTAATTGACTTGATCTGAAGATTAGGCTTGGTACATTATAAATGAAATATGCCTTCCCGATGCTACACAATTCTCCCCATGCTACATTGCGGACACCTCAGCATCTTTGCTGGAATAACAAAATTCCCAGTATCAGTTCTTTTCTTGCAAAGAGACATGTGTGATGTTTTCAAAACTCCCGATGCTACATAGGACACCACAATAAAAGTTAGTGACAGTTTCCTGTGAAAATTTTAAATGCAGTATTATTTGGGCAGAAATACCTTTTAAGTTCAACCTTGACCACTGCCATAATATTTTGAGCACAGATTATTAAGGATAGAGCAGCATGTGTGTTCAAGGTAGACTGTACAAGCTGATACTACTTGAAAAATTACTGTAGACACCACACCACATGTAGCATTGGGATAGAAATTTTCATTCTTCCATAATTTTTAAAAATATGTTGTTTTTGTTTTGTTTACTGTTTCCAGGGCATGGGTAGGTTGATACTAAAGGAATGGTTAGTAATTTTTGATGTTCCACTCCCTAATTGCTGTATAATCCCCTCATTAAAAACATCAATATTTTATGTCACAAAATATGCCCCCAAAAAAGGGTTAGAAACCTTAAACAATGGTTCATAAAAAAATAAATGTAAGAAATATAAACTTCATTTAACTTGCAGATGATAGTTCCACCAAAGAGCTACTAAAAAATAAAACTTTTGGAAAAAAAAAAATTGCTGACATATCAACAAATATGCCATAGTGTTCCAAGAATCAGCATAATTTCAAAAGTGTCCCACCTTCATGGAGTTAGCCATATGTTTTCTTGAAATCTGTGATGGCCAGAGACAGTGGTTTGATTCTGGGGGTACAGGTGTTTACTAAAGTATAATGCATATTATATAACACCTTGTTAATTCCTCTCTATCTGATTGGAGGATTGGTGGTCACATGCCATGGGTTATCCAGTTCCAACCCACAGTGGTGGGTTAGTGTAGATTAACCCAAGGCGGTGACGTCAGCCATCATGGGTTACCTACAATCAAATTTTGACCAAAATCTATTTAGGTAGTTAGGTGTTATGTAAAACAAATGATGAATGTTTTCCATTCGTGAGATAGCATGAATAATTTCATTCGTTGAAAGATTGAACATTCTATTCAACTCAGCTTTGCCTCATTGAATAGATCATTCAGTCATTCAACTCATGAAATTATTCGTACAATCGCACTCATATAAACATTCATTATCTGTATATTAATATCTTTGTGCTCTCATTGGACTGTGAAAGGTTGTGCACATTCCCTTGTACAGGGGCTGCAGAGCCAATAGGGGGACTAATCATTGAGGCGGCCCAATATGTTTAATAAAATAAAAGTAGTTTAATATTGCAGCCCAAAATACCCACGGAAGAAAAAGTGTGGGGGCTTTAGCACCTGTAGACCACCCATCTTGGCTGGCCCTGTTGTAATGTGTAGATGTAGTTTTATATTAGTTAAAGAACAGTGTTTAATCCCTCCACAAACACATGAGGTAGTTCTATCTAGGGCAGCAACAGGATCATCTCCTAGAAGCTATGGCAAGTTATTAGTGTCTTGAAATCATCAGCGTGTAGCCTTGAGCCAGTGTTTTGGGGTTTCAAGGAACATTAAGTTAAAACCTTGGAGAAGTAACTTTTTATGTGATTAGATTTGTATTCTAAAATGAAACGGTTTAACATCAGTGTTGCAGGTTTGAATCATCTTCTTGACAAGTTCTTGTGCCTTTCTTGCAACTCTCTTGGCATTCTGGCCAATTGAAAGACGACTTAGGCTACGAACCCTACCCTGTAGTACTAAACCACCCCAAGTCACTTTAACAATGTGTAAAGACTTGTATGATGAGGAATCTTTAATACATATTATGTAATATTGTACATGATCATCTGGCAAAGATAGCCTTGTAATGTAAGGCTTAAATACATACATTTATTTATTGTAGGTATCCTGTATTGAAGCCTTACATGATATAAATTTGTCAGCCTGGGCATCCTAAATCATGTATGTCTTTTATTTATTTTACAGTGACAACATTTTTGTTACTGAAGTGTTAAACTTGTATACAGAATAACTCAGTACTTTGTTCACCTTTTACGTGCAACATTTATGTTCTATAACATCATGAAAGATACATAGTTAAAGGAATGTTATATGGGGATTACAAGAAATTTGATGTTAGATACGTAGTTAAAGGAATTCTATATTGGGATTACAAGAAATTTGATGTTAGATACATAGTTAAAGGAATGTTATACGGGGATAACAAGAAAGTTGATGTTAGATACATAGTTAAAAGAATGTTATATTGGGATAACAAGAAATTTGATGTTAGATACATAGTTAAAGGAATGTTATATTGGGATTACAAGAAATTTGATGTTAGATACATAGTTAAAGGAATGTTATTTGGGGATAACAAGAAATTTGATGTTAGATGCATAATTAAAGGAATGTTATATTGGGATAACAAGAAATTTGACGTTAGATACATAGTTAAAGGAATGTTACATTGGGATAACAAGAAATTTGATGTTAGATACATAGTTAAAGGAATGTTATATGGGGATAACAAGAAATTTCAAATTACTGCTCCTGCCTTTAAAAACTGGATGCTGAGTTGCAGAAAGAAGTTTCTTAAAAAAGGAAATAATATCTTCTTTTTTTTTTTCTTTTTCAGCATCAAGAAAGCAGTGGCTAAGATAAATTCTATTGAAAATCCAAAATATGCAAGAATTTTGTCAAGGATATTGCAAAAAATCCATCTGAAAGTGAGTTTGGAATGAGTTTGTCTCTTTAAAATTTTGTAGTGGCAGAAGAATTGTAAGATAACACTTGACAAATACTTGATACTTACTGAACAAATAAATGAGGAATGGAGTAGGAAGAGCAAATGAGGGTTTCAGCTTGAGCAGAAGTGAAGAAAATAATTATGCTCACACTGGATCATGGAAGAGTTTATTCCTTAATTTGCATTATTACAGAACTTTAAAGAAATCTCAGTAAGGGTCATACATAGTACAGGGTCACCCCAAGCATCTGTGAGAGGACACAGTTTTTCTGTTTCTTCAAGCACCTACACCTCTGTTACCTCCTATGATTCCCTGGTAAGATGGTGCCCCTGGGTAGTAAGTGATATTTCCTCTCTGCAATGAAACCCTTGGGAGATCATTCCCCCGACCTGTAATGATACCCGTGGGTGATGCTTTCATGGGAGAGCATGTCCATGGGTGATAATTCCCCTGGTTGCAGTGGCACTGTCAGGATTTTAAAAGTTTGGGGGCAGCAGAAATGTCTGGGGGTAGAAAGTGTGTACATGACATTACTTCCGTAACTGCATACCTTGTATAGCAGGAGACTGGGGGATGTGGGGACAAAGCAACGAAGGGGGAAGAGACAGGAATGCCCCTCATTCCTGCTGGCAACCATGTATCAATGTTTCACCCTTGAGAGGAATCATGCTGCTCATGCAAATTTCAGTGTCCCATCTTCACATATGATGATGATCAATTTCTTCAGAGGGTGTTATTTGTTTGGGCCAGGTATGTATGATTGTGAAAAGAGTTTTTAAGATTCCCTTTACAGTAAATTGCATACAAAGGGAAAAAGTCTTTGCCAGTTTCTCAAACAGTTATATTCTTTACATTACCTCATAGTGTGTACATCCCAATTGTATGCAGTTCAGGTCTATGCCCCCATGCTAAACCTGACCATTTTTTGGCTCTTTGGACCATTGTCAATCCCTGTTCTATAATAGGTCTGTGTTTAGGATGTTGATATTCTCTATGGCAAGTGTCATTCCTGCTACTTTACTAATTTTCTTTCACGTGGCCCAGGCATCTTTGTGATATTTTAGTCTTTCATCATTCCTCCTTACCTCCTATAAACCCAACAATGTCTGTCTGGTGAATTCTTGGCACAGCTATCACCCTAGTCACAGTATTCCTCTTACTCATCCCACAGTTGCCTCATTGGTAACAGGTTTAAAATATTTGTATGCCTGAATTGCAAAAAAATTTTTGAAAACTCAAGTGAGAAGGACAGCATTCAGTGGTATTGTAAGTGTTATTAACAGCAAAGGTTTAACCAGTCAGCGTCAGTGTAATCAAGTCAATTTTGAAGTCTAGCGAACTAGGTGATCTCTAAGGTTACTTCTCTGCCTTTTTGGCTAAGATCATGTGTGGTAACCTTTGTTTTCAGCCAGTCTAGAACAGGGCCAGACATGTTAGACCCATGATGAAGAGATCTGAAGGTCAAGAGATGGGTCAAATCTTGGTGTCCCTTGGGGATGTAGATCCTTTGGTTGCAGAACTCCTGGTGTTATGTTTGGTCTTTGCCAAGTTCAGCTCTTCGTCAAAGAGTTGTAGAAACTGAAGAGAAATTACTTTGAAGTCTACTCAATCCCACCAGACATTAATGGTGACACATAGCAAACCATCACATTCACTATGTTATTTCATTGGTGAAATTTCTCTAAAAACAATTAACTCTGGTAATTTTGGAAGGTGTAGACTGAAGGCATGACTTTTTGCAACTTTTTATTTGTTGAGGATGGGTAAAAAGCACATGTTTTATATTTACAATTTTTTGTGATGTCCTACAGGATGAGAGACCGTTTTCAGCTGAAGAAGAGGAAAAACTTCAAGGGGTATTGAATCTAGATTCTTCTGATGTCTCCCTTGTTCTTGAAACCACAGCATTCTTTGTGGAACAGGTAATGATGACAGTGTTGTAAAAATGAACTGAAAAGAGCGAGGGCAAACGGCCACTGGCTGGCAAAAATTTGTCAAGTCAGCCAGGCCAAGTAAGAGGGAAATCAAGGCCAAAACTTGCAAACTTAGAAGTAGTATAATATATGTCGGCATCAAGACCACTGTAGCTTTTGATATCAATGACTTTTGAAGGGGATCAAGACAATTTAAGGGAGGGGTCCTATTGCCTCCAGTTATTTCAAGTCATATGATAATATCGTGGAAAAGTGTAAATTTTTCTCCTTTCATTATAATTGCTCCATCAATGGTTCATTGCAGTCAAGTAAAGGGGAGGGGGTACATTCAACAGAAAATTTCAAAGATAAAATGGGGACAGTATAAGTGAAAAGTATTAAGTAAAAGTAAACTAAAATCCTCAGAACCCTAGAATGAAGTGAAAAATTAATTCCCCCCTACAAGAAGAACCCCCATACTAAAATACCTGCTTTGTTTCTGGATAAATTGTTAAAGACTTTCAAAAATTTGATTTCAAATGGTCAGAAAAATCATAGAAGCTTTTCTTTGTAAAATGTAGGCTATCAAAACAAATCTCTGCAAGATAGTGGAGATAGCTCATCATTTGATAATGTCCATTAAAAGTCCCTTTGTCCTAGGATATTGGAATCTGAACTGTTGTCTGGCAGGTGTAATTGCCATGCCTGGCCAATACATGTTTTGGGGTCACATGGAAAGCTGTCATTGGAATCATTAAACTGTTACAAGTTTCAAAAAATCTTATTTCTTGACAGTAGTTATCATAATTTACCACCCCTGTGTACTCACTTTTTTGACTTGATAAGCTATAGCATATAATCACCCTAAAAAAGGAAATTCTGCTATCAATCCCCCCCCCCCAGCATCTGTGACCCAGAAGGAAGGCTCCTTGTAGGTGAAGACACTGGCTATTAATGTTTCTGTGATTTTCTTTGTATCAGTTTGATGAATCTACCCACAAATCTCCATGGTTTATACTTTTGTTTTTCTTTTGATCCAGGCTGCATATCATCTTGCCAAACCAGCTGTTTTATCTCAGCAACTCAAAAATATTGGTCTCAGTGAAGAAAAGGTAATTTTTAGAAACATTTCTATGTTTTGAATCCTATGGTAGCAATAGAACCACTCCTTTTGGCACACTCTGTTTCCTTCTTACCTCTTTCAAATTTCTTTTAGAATGGACGCTTGGATGGAAATGATACCTCAGTAGGCTGGTTAGTGATGGGGGAAATATGCTTTTGCTAGGCAAATTTAAACCCCATCCTTATGTATTTAGTAGAAACTGAACATTCTGATTGGTTCTAAGGGTTTTGAGATGGAAGTTTTTAACAGCATGTGATCTTAAAAATTTTAAAGACTTATATCTGTGCTATTGGTATCTTTACCTGCATTTACCTGTACCCATACCCTTCATTTCTCAAGGATTGGTAGGTGGAGGATGACGGAGCAGGGAGCTAGTTTTCTGGCTCATATAAGCTCCCACGGTTTGATTCAAAACTTTGTCTATGTGTAATCCAATACTGAGTACATTCAGTTCATATCACCAACTGACTAACCTCGCCATAAATGCAAAAAAGTGTTGTAGGAAGCAATTTTAAAAGTAAACATATGTCAAAGCTTATTGTAACTTTTTCAAATGTATGTTCTTCATTTTGTGGCTTTTCCTTCGGATACATTTTGAAAATATCTACTTTGCAAAGATTTTTTCAGTACTTTACAAAGTTTCAGGATTAATTCATTATAAATTCATAGCAGGAAGAATTTTGTATGTTGTAGCCATGAGGTTCTCAAGACAACACTGGGATTAAAATATTTGATAAGACAAGGTAGGGTCAAGATATTTGAAGAAAAAAAGCTGTATAATATGTGTGCTTTTTGTAAATTGAAAGAAAAGAGATTCAGAGGATGTTCTTTGGTAGAAGAAAGCCTTTTGATAAGTGAGGCAGCTTGCATCTGATATGCTGAGTGTCAATGGTCAGCAGGTCATTGAAGATGACAAAATTTTACTTGCAGATTTTTTTGTTAAAGAAAGTATATTTTTTTTGCTTAATCCTGATTCAGGTCACCCTTTTTGAAAAGAGCTGGACATCTCAGGCTAAAGATGTTGTGGAAAGGTTAAGAAAGAAAACACTCATTCCCAACCAGGTATGTGTGACTAGTTTAGTTAGGCTAATTGTATGGAACTTTATTGGGAATCAGAGCACGGCAAATGCAGGGTAGTACAAGAAGGCCTGCCCAGCATAAAAAAGTTCTACAAAGCACTTATTAAAAAAACTGTGAATCCTGCCAAGTACTTTCCAGTTAAGTACAAGCAATTCTCTTAATCTATTCCCTCCCATTGAACCATGGCAGTGAGTGTGCCTGGCACTCTGAAAAACTTGGACAGTTGTTTCAGTGGTGATGCAGACATTGTGACCCCATGATTCTAGTTTTATAACCATTGTAGTGTAGTCATGTGGGCAATCACTCCCCCTAAGAAAGCTTTGTTCCTCCATGAAACAATCTTCCACTGGAAATGTCAATACAGAAATGAATTAATCTTATTTCCTGTTCTGATTGTAATGAAATGTCATCTAGGCAGCACTGCATTTCAAACGGACAGTTCATAAATGGGGTGCTTATAAAGATAGGGCAGAACTTGCCTCCATTGGGTACTTACAAAGAGAGGCAAAACATCCCCTCCCAAGGGTACTCAGAAAGAGAGGGCAGAAAATTCCCTCACAAATTGAATCTAGTTGAGCTTGTGGGTACAGACCAACAGACCACTTTGCTGACACTTAACCCTCCCCCACCAAAAAATGTGGGAGTGCCTCTGCCCTCCTCAGAAAGAAATTCTTGACTATGCCACTGATCACCCAGATGAGAATTCCAGATCCGGGAGTAATGCTGAATCATTTCTTACCCTGCTTCACTTTTGATCATAACCTAACTGAAAAATAAACTTAAGGAACCAAAGTAAAAAATATTTCATCAGTCAAGACTAAGGTTGTTTTTTCAGTTTTTTGTAAAGGTAGGTCCTTCTGCTGTGGCATTATATACCCTCACCAAAAGGCTTGAAATTGATTTGATGTATGTCCATGTATGCTAAACATGAAGGTGTCCATCATTCCTTTCTCACTTGTTCTCAGTTTAAGTCTTGTTTGCCCGATAACCTTATTATATTTTTTAACTGTTGGTACATGGAGAAATATTTGTGTTTTGGGGACTGCCCAGCAGCCATTTGTCTTGTCTTTCAATTCTGTAAAACATTCCTTTTGTTCTTTACTACAGCCTATTGGTACGAGTAAAGCCACCATCCTACAGTGCTTTTACTTGTATACTGTCCTGTTGACTGTAGTTCCAATGGGCTGCAGGACCAAGGGGGTGTAAGACCATTGGGTTGTAGTGCCAGTGGTCTGTAGTGCCAATGGGTTGTAGTCCCAATGAGCTATGGGACTATAGGACTGTAATCATACCAATGGGCTGAAAGGAGAATGGGCTTTAGGACCAGTGGGCTGTAGTGCCAGTGGGTTGTAGTGCCAATGATCTGTAGTGCCAATGGGATGTAGTAACAATCAGCTGTAGGACTATAGGATTGTAATCATACCAGTGTGCTGAAAGACCAATGGGCCCTTGGACCATTGGGCTGGAGAATCAATTGGATGTAGTACCAGTGAGCTATAGGACTATAAGACTGTAATCATACCAATGGGCTGAAAGGCCAATGGGCCCCTCCGACCAATGGGCTGTAGTACCAATTGGATGTAGTACCAATAAGCTGTAGGATTATAGGGCTGTGGTATGACCAATTGGCTTAAGTTCCATTGGGCAATGTAGTGGCAATGGCTGTTGTACTGTATGCCATCCATTAGGTTCCACTAGGTGAATTAAATTTCTTTTTGTAATTTGTGTGTTTCTCCTCATTTTGTAGTTACAAGAGGTCAACTGGAGGATGAATTTACAAATGGCTCAAGCAGACAGGACCAAGATGAAGACACCTAATGCTATGTTTGAGTTAGTAGTCTCTCAGGATGATGGAGGCAAAGATAGGATACAGATGGAATTTAACCATGAGCAACTTTATCAGTTCTACAGTCAGGTGAGAACAACGAGCAGGTTTTAAAGGGCACCTGAAAGCTAGGGCTTAAGGGAAAAGCAATGTCTTAAAGGGACAAAAGGCTTTATGTCCTGCTGAGAATGTCATTTTATTGCAATGTGTGGTCCTGGAGATACTAGCAGATGAAGTTACTGCACTGCAGCCTTAAGCAACCTTGAAGCAAGCAGGGGTGATGTCATCTCCTCACATTGATGAACAAAGCTTTGCCCTTTTTCCTTTAATAATCTATTGATTGACCTTGAAATAGATAAGAATATGAGTTTCTTCACAGGGAATGAAAAGTTAGCCAAATTCCCATGTCTTTCATGCATTCACATTATGAATAAAAAAGAAAAACAAAACAAGTCTATTAATTTGAGGTTATGATGTCACGTGTGCATGGAACAGGGTTATTGTGGGTTGAAAATGTGATAACATCAGGTTTTAATAATATCTCTAGAACCTCAGACAGGAATTTGAATGCAAATATCGCTAGAATGCTTAGATTAAGTACCCCCTAAAATACCAAAACTAAATGTAAGTTGAAACCTTGTTTGAAGGACTAAATTAAATTACATATGTAAATAAGCTCTATATCAGTGGTGTGCCTAGGATAGTAGGCACTGAAGGACAACCTTCTTTTGTCACCCCATGCAGGGGGTTTCATTGTGAGGGAGGAATTTAAGGGGTGGGGGAAATTGCCCCATTCCCATTTGTAAAATGTTTGTTGATGTAGAGTGGCTTGAATGCAAAATGGTGCCATCTTTAGCAATACGTTGAACTTATGTTCTAAAATTCTCATTACTTAGTGAATTTTTTGGGGGGTTGGTTCAGCAGGACGGGGGAAGGGGTTGTAGATATTCCTTCCCCTTGAGTTTTTTTCTATATGTGAGGCAGCAGTAAATGCAAAATTGAGGGATACTTGGCAAAGCTTTGAAGTGGTTTTATGTTCACAGATTTCATCATAAAGCAAATTTTTCTCATTTTTAGAAGAGTGTTAAGGGTAGGTGTATCTGATTGTATGTTTAGAAATGCTGATTGAGTGACTTTTTTACTTTTTGGCTTGGTGTAATGGAAGGATTTTTTTCTAAGAGGAGTGGGTACACCCACTCCCTTGTGGGAGATTTTGTTTTCTGTTGCTTAGACACCAAATGTTGCTATTTCAAGGAAATAATTCTCACTTTTAACTGTGTAGGCTGTTGCATTCTCCTCCCACCCCCCACCCACCCACCCACCTGCACACACCCCATCCTAACCCCCACCCACCCAACCCTAACCCAACCCACCCTAACCCGACCCACCCCTCCCCTCCTATACTCTATGGGTCACTGCCCTGTGCTCATGTACTTTTCAGAGTTTTATAATGTGAGCCTTGTTTATGTATACATGCTTTAAGAGTTGCTAACCTAAAGATATGCCCTTCTGTAGTAACTAACACTGTCATCATCTTCAGTGGATGACCTATTGACACAGATCTCTTCTCAGGATCACAAAAACTTTGATGCATCCTGCAGCAGACATTACTCTTGTTGCAAACATCTGGCTTAAAATCTTCATTCTCAAGTTTTCCTTCTGCTCCCTGCTAATCTATATCTTTTTACAGCTGTCAAAGATATGAAGTAAACACCTGGCTTTACATCTTTTATTCTCAATTTTTCCTTTTGTTCTCCTGCTGACCTACATCTATCCATAGTATAACTTTGAGAACATCCTTTGTTTGTCTTACCCCATGCATAGTTTCCAGGTATTTGTTTTATGTTCTGTACATCCTTAAGAAAAGAACACCTGGGCCTGTTTCTAGAAACACCTGCTGTTATGAATATTTATAGTAATGGTAATGAATATTCAATGAAATATCAGACAGACCAAGGAAAGAAAGGTCAGCAAACTTTTCAGTGACATAGTGATCATAATGGCATGATATAAACCTACTGTTGAGCTTGTCAACTGGTGTTGTATTCCTTACATAGCATTTTGGCTAGAAGTAGGTGTTTGAACATTTTTTTTTTGTTTTGTTTTTGGTTTCAGTGAAATGAAAACCTAGGTATTTATTTAGTCAGGCTGTGTGGGCTATGATCAGGTGTATGTTGTAAACAGAATGAAAGAATGTTTTGTATTTGTTATAGGCAGATAGCCAGCACAGGTCAAAGAGTGAAATCTTTGTATTTTAAATGCAATATTTCAAGAAGAGTAACATTGCTTAAAGGGCAATTCTCATCATTCCAGACAGTTTTAATTCTCCCAACTGTGCAACTTGTAGCTCCTCGCATAACTGTATAAAGCTTTTCTTTGTGGAGCCATAAACCTATTTTATTGCTTGAGGTCATGTACTAGTGAACAAACAAGGCTATAATGTGTTATCCAAGCAGGGGCAGCACCAGGGTATTTTGTTGGGGGGGGGGGAAGCATGGGGTGAGTGGTTGCTGTCCTGGGGGAGGGTCTAAGGGAAGGGGGTGTTCCCTCCCCTTTGAGGAATTTTTGTTAATTTGAGGTTGCATACACGTAGATGCAAAATAGTGCTTTCTTCGGGATATTTTTGGAACTGATCATGTATGGCTGGGAAATGTTCATTTAATGGATTTTTATTTTTGGTTGGGTGAAAGAGGATAGAAGCCTTTGTTGTCTAAGAGAAGGTTATGTTTTCAACAAACCTCATAAACCCTCCTTTTGGATACTTTACTGCCTTCTATTCGGGGAAAGTTTTAAAAATACATGCGTACAGAAGCATTCTTGAACTATTACGAAATTTTCCTTGCTTCATTTGTGCAGTATAAGGCTTTTATCTGACTACGCGTGTCCGATAAAAGCTGTCTGTCGATGTGACATCACGAAATAATTAGTATACATTTCTTTTTCATAGTCATGTGATATAAATCATATATTTACACAGGGTGGCAAATTTTTGGTTCTTTCCGACCAGAGATGGAGAAGATTTTGAGTAAAACTCAAAAAAAATCGGACCGTAATCCGATCCGAAATTGCTGTAGTGTGACCCATGCTTTGAAGGGTATCTTAAGGCTGCAAACACTGGAATAAGGCCTTCTGGAAGCTCTGGATTAATTATATGGATCAGGTATAGGCCTACCCCACCCCTCCTCTTCTTCTTTCTCTTTCCCCATCTCCTTTCTTTGCTTTCATTTCCTTTTCTTCATTTTCCCTCTTCTTTTCCTTTTTCCCCTTTTCTGGTAAAGAAAAGGGGAAACCCCCACCCCTGGCAGTGCCTCCCCTGAATCCAAGCACTCTCTGGGCGTTGTGTGGAATGTGTGCTACTCTGCATCTTTTGAATTTTCAAACTCTGATGTCAATCAAAGAGCAGTCACCAACTGAGAATTTTGATGGCCCCATGCTAAAAAATATCCTTTGGGGTGATGTCTGTCTTTAATTTTGACTTGTCATGAACATATTTCATAATGGGTAAGGTGATGGTATTTTTTTTTTTGTAAACTTGTAAACCAAAGGTTATTGGAGGTAAGCAGTTTGCATGTTTTGTGTGACGCTTAAATTACCCATTTTGGTCATGTAATAGTGTAACCATAGAACAAAATGGTGGCAGCAAGTGAACTGAAGAAAGCTGCGATGGTCTCTGGTTACTGAAGTTGAAGTAGGTCATGTTAAATCCATGAAAAAGACAGTGTATGTTCACTATTTCTTGAAGGAAGGAGACTAGGAGAGGGTATAAGTTTATGAGACTACTTTCAGTTGTGAAGCTTTGTACTTGCCCAAAATAGCAAATATTCTGCCTCAATCAAGGAGCTGCAATCCTCATCCCCAGCCTTGCATGATGCCTATTGGGAGGTAGGGGGTGTTATCTCTAAATGCATGCCTCTCAAGATTTCAATTGAATGTAGTTTAATGCTAGATATCAAACAGAAATTCTTAACTCTAATTATTGTTGTAGGATAAGTTAAAATGGTAGGTAGCAAAGCCCACTTCTTCTAATAGTAAAACAGGAGAATGAAAGGTGAATTTTAAATGATATTTATCTTGTTTTTAAATGTTTTCACTTTTTTTTTGTTTCCTCAGCTGGAAACTATACAGTCTCAACTTGATGCTCTCACATGAATACCTTTTATCGAACAATGTTTGTACTTGCTGATGAACTATACAGCTGTTGGAATGTGAGAAACTCATCGATGAAATACATTTTAGGAGACATTTAGCAAGGCTGGAATGACTGAGAAATGTAGTGGGGGATGAAAAGATGCAAGATGGTTGACAGTGATTGAAATATATTTGTACAAACAAAATGTCAGACTGGAATGAAAAGATTGTAACTAAGCAACAAATGAAAATAGATCAGATCTGGTTCTGTGGAAAAGCAGTCAATGGAACGTCTAGACACTGGTATGGAGAGCTGATAAAAGTAGAACTAGCAGAAGGTGAGAGTTTGATGCTGTTACCCTCTGGTTGAGATGACAGAGCCATCAGCATAGAGCAGTTGGTACATAAAGAATTATAAATTGAGAGATCTGTAAGCTGCTAGGGATTTCTTCAGATGGAACTTGTTGATTTATCACTTTCCATGGAACTATGAAAGCCCACTAGATGTAGATCAGAGTGAATGATATATTGCAATGTACTGGAGTTTGATTGAAATTCTCATCATTATGGTGGACTTGACTTTGATACTCTCATCTGGGAAATGGAAGGTAAAGAGGAATGGAGTCAAACAGGGAGGGCCACTCAGGACTATGCACCATTTTGGGCCATTTCATTTCTTGCCTATCGTATTTGTAGGGAAAAGTTGGTGGTCCTAATGTGGACATGTTCTGTTCATATCTTGGTCCAGTTAAAGTAATATTTGTAAGGTAATTACATTTTACTAAGAATTGCCCATTATTCTGCAAATACCAAGTAAGCTGAACTATCCGCTTGGAAGAAAGATGGAGTCCTCAAATAAGATATCTTAACAGGGTAGAAATTACTGCAGAGAGTGGTCATATGGTACTTTTTATGGTACCAGTAACTTAGTAGTGGCATTGTTTGGGAGGACCAAGTGTTCTTCTTGGGAGTGAAATTTATAATCCTTATTTTATAGTTAAAACAATAGATTGATAACTTTCTGTTTCTTTGCAAGTGTTTTATGAGTAGCAATTCATGGAGAGCTGCGAGCCAATGAACTCTTGGTACATTTATCCAGTAAAATGGCATATTAGGCCTCAAGTAGAATGGCCTACAAGGACTGTTCTCTTTCTTTCCTGCGCTTGGTTGGAGCTAGGTTAACTGTATTTCTGTTAAAAGTATCGATGTTGATAAATCTCAACAAGGATGTTGAAAAGCTCAACAAGGACAACTAAGAAAGAGAAACAACACTGTAATCTTATCTTGTTTCATATAGCCAGGTCTTGTATTATAATTAACACAAGATACAAATTTGAAGACAATAAGAACAGGCATGGAAACAATGTTTGATCATAAAGAGACAGTTCTAGAACCTTTTCAAACATCTGCACAATGTTTTTTTTTTCATTCTGAGGGTTGATGACCTAGCCATCCGTTTAGGAATCTATTTATTTCACATTTAACAGGAAACAATGGAATCAGCCGTGGATACTTCTAGAGAACGAACATGATGATTGTTGCAACACTTAAAATGTGAACAAATTTGCTGCAACATAAACTGTGCTTTCAAAAACGAGGACATGACTTACATGAATTTGTTCTTTTATTGTTGCTTTAATTATTGTTATTTTTATTTATTTTTTTTGGCTTTGCTGGCTTTTTCCCCTCACGTCATCTAAAACAGAAACAAGAAATTGCATAAATGAGACGTGGACGGTTATTCCACAAACTTATGTGGACACGTTTTTCACATGCCCAAAATGTATATATATATATATATGTACATGGCCATAAAAAATGTATTTACAATAATATCATTTTTTCATGCAAAATAGCTGACGCAATTATATGATGACAGAAAACATGGTGATGTTACTCTTGGAAACCATAGTAACACTGGTAGTGGAAGTGCAATTTAGTTTTCCCGTACCAAGACTCCTTCAGGCCTGACTGAGTGTTGTGATAAGTCTGAAAAGGGACAATTTTTCTGGCAGAAAACCTCATTTTTGAAACATTGGAATGTCTAGCTATAATAAGAACAATGCAATCTTCATTTCACTGCAATTCCATCCTGAGCATTCCCACCAATGCAAGTAGTGTCTTAGTGGTTCTCATTCTTAATGGTGACCCAAAAAAGTACTTTCTGTACTTTGTATATCAAGTGTCATCAACCATGAGGAACCACATAGTTTTTGTATTAAGTTCTCATGACCCACCCACATAGTTGGAGCCCAGCCACTGGGAGGGGGAGATTCTGGGAACAAGCCCCAGTGCACAATTTTCATTTAAACCATCCAAATATATGGTGGAGTGGGTCGCCTATGATGGATGCACAAAAGTACCTGCCACCCATTACAAAAAAAAAAAAGCTGTCCCCAACACAAACACTGGCCACCCTACATTGAGAAGTTTGGTATGGGCCTTGTTTGCAGGCCACTGATTTAAACATATCTACCAAGAATTTTCTGGCTACCATCTGCACATTTAAACACTTATTTGACATATTTTAGACTGTGCTTTAGTAGCAAGTGTACTTGTGACTAGAAATCCTTACAGTGAAAGACATCAATGGCCTGTTATCTGTCGGCTTAAATTATTTCAAGCCTTTAATCTCTTTAATCTCCTCTGAACACTTGTCAACCATGACATGCGTATCTAAGTCTTCACAGAAGATGAACTGAGGTTCAAAATGGCAATCGACGTTCAAGCAAACAGTATTAACAGAAAGCATTTAAACAATATATTCCACAAAATATTTCTGGCTAATATTAATATCCTTCCTTGTAATATTTGCACCAATCCATACAAATTCTTTACATGTTACATAAATCAGCCTGATTCTCTCATGTGCTCATATCAAACACTTGGGTACATCATTCTTATTTTATGTGTATAGATTTTAGTTTCTTTGTATAGTTCACTAAGCAACAAATATTTGTGCTCAAAAAATTACATGGAAGCAATTTTCTTCAAAATGTAGAAATACTGAATGTTGAAAAATATTTAAGACTACTAAAGAGGGGGTTCACTTGCTCCAACAGTAGGAAAAGAAAGGTAGTAACATTGAAGGAAAGAGATGAATTGTAGAGGAACATCAATAACACTTTGTCAAGCACTGTTGGTACAAAATGCTCATAGATTGCAGCAGGAAGGAACAACAAGGAAATCCAGAATGAAGGCAAACACTTCCAAGTTTGATATGGTCCTGTCCATACCAGTGTTGGACTGATAGTAAATCATCAGTATTTGGTATAATTATTGGCCAAAATTTACCCTTTTCATCCTGAATCAGTATCCCATAATTTTAACTAAAGATGCAGATACTCTCTGACTGATATTTCTCAGACTCGGACTAATCTAGTTTCCCATATATCAGTATAAGCTTGGTGTCATGATGATGACAATTGCAGTATCAGATATTGGAAATTTCAGATATCAATAACATCAAATGGTTGTAATATTAGTACAACACTCGTTCATACACAAAAATTCTTCATTCCATAGTGTGTATATTCCCCTACTGCTATTACAGTACAATCTGATTTCACTCCTTAAAGGGAAACAGCCCAGAGGCTTCAATCCCTGCCTAGTCAATAAAACAGCATCAGTCCCTTTTTAACCACAGAGATGCTTAGTGAGGTCAATGAAGACAACCTCCTGGTAAGTTCAAGAAGGGTTAACAGCTTCTCTGTTTACTCACAGTTAGTATGACAGTGTTTTACATAACATATAAACTCAGCTGGAGTGTAAAAGTAAGGCCTTGAGGATTACTGAAGTTTGAAAAGTTGTACCCTAGAACCCCCATACCATTACCCAAGGTCTATTGTTTGCTGCAAAATGAACACAATGGTAATAGCTTCCTTAAGTATCACACATGATAGATTTACTCCTACCACAAGAAAATGAGGTACACTCCGTGCGTAATTATTGAACTTTGAATCCTTTTTCCTGCCAACACCTCTAAGCAAGATCCAGAAAGCCAAACCAAATTCAAATTAAGTATTAGGGTTACGTTTGTCGCTCATTTAGACATTGAAAGCCACCACAACACAGGTAGAATCAGAGGCAGGCTACGAGAAAGTAATACTGTAAAGGCTAAATGAACCAAAAGAAAGCTACAAAAGTGAACTCCACTGGTATAAGTTATCTCTGGAAAATAAAAAAGGAATAAAAAAGCATTGAACATGTAAATAGCGCTTAAAAATAATGACACCTTCATAAAATTCTAATAATTTCTCTTTGATATTTACAATACTTACAAACATATTTATGAGTTGAATATAAAAGGATGTTTTCTCTCAAATCTTATTACATGCCTTACAAAACAATCTGTGTAATGTGTAGGGAAAGGGGCCTTTAATGTTTGATATAACTATCACCTACATAAAGAAAAAATCACACAACACCTAAAAGAGCAAGTACTCTTGCTCTTGCATTTCTTTTAGGACTCTAATCTTTTTCCAGTTTACCCTTTCTGAAGAATATTAATTTTGTTCAAAGAATTCCTAGCATGAGGAAAAACATTTAAATTTAAGACCTCATCAATCACTGGAAAGTATTTTTCCACCTTCTCACCCAACTTTTTTGCAAATGCATGTTTGGTGGTAGTACACAAGGACAAATGTACATGTATACATCTATATTTGATTAACTTCATTTTATAAAATCCACCAAGTACATGTATCTTTGAGAACTGTCCAACCCAAACTCTCTCATGAATCACTGGCCCTTGGTGATAAGCCAATTTATACCAATAAACATTTATTTTTCTACCAGTCCTATGTAAAAAGCCACATAAAAATCCATTAATATTCCCAATGCTGAACTGTGTAGTGGACATTCTGATAAAAACATAGAAATCATGTAAATATAAAAATAACATTTACAACACTTAAGACAAAGATATAATAAATTAGCATTAAGAAATCAGAATGATGCATAGTCATTTAATTTAGGAATATTTTCAGGCTAAAAATATATGCCATCCAAATAAGACAAAATTTTATGCTTTAGACATTTAAAACTTGTCCAAAGACCTTTAAAATGGTACAATACCTTGTAATATTAAGACAATGCTTTGAAGACAATAACAACAAACGTGACAACACGATTTCTTTGGCTGTAGTTGAATGACTGCTTTGCTTTCAAGACAGTCTTAAGACCCCCTGGTGCTTTAATTTTTGGTTCTGGTATGAGTGTATGGAAGGGATAAAAGTGAGGATTGTCCTGTACATCACCCCATTGGGTCTGAGGACTTAACTCTTCACACCATATTCACTTCTTAAGAAAAATAACTAACATGTGATTTCCTTAAAATAAGCATTCCTTACACTACATGATGGTACCTTCAGCAGGGATAAATCTGATGTAGGCGCCTTACATAAACATGATTTAAACTCCCATGCTTAGCGGACAAAGCTCTGATTTGTCAACTGGTGTAGCACTATAAAAAATGCTATTAGCATAAAATTACTCTTGGAATGTACTGTACACATTTAAATTAAAATAAGTTAAAACTGATAACTTAAGCCTAACCTGAATACAATGTGCTGTATGATTGCAAATTAATGTTACATAACCTGAACTGACTCAGTTTTTAACCTTGTGACTCACATCAACTGACAAATAAGGGTGCTTTTATTTGAATAAGAGGGGTGGTACCATCCTCAAAAGAATACAAGAACGAAAACATCAGCACAACTTCAATTTCTGAGAAAACTGTGCCCATCGAACTTGAATCGACACTTCCATTTCTCTGACCCTTCAGATGTATCAGTAAGTGATATATCCACCTAGGTCAGTCTAAAGAAAAGGAAGGTCTTTCGTCCAGGAATAGTCTACAGAAATTTGCATGTGGGATGGCCTATTTACTTCCAATTCACTTTGGGGACTCTGTAATCATACATGCCTTTCAGCCATGAAATCTATTTATGTTAAGAAGCTACCATGCCTCTTTTGGGAAAACAGCCCCAGATAAATGAAGACAGAGAACCCTCTTAACCCTCTCTCTCTTAAACCTCTCTTAACCCTCTTAAAATGACTGTTTCTACTTCAGCACCATTGATACAGCATACAACACCTTAAAAACTTTAATGTAGACAAAATTACATATTGCTTATGGATAACACTTTCCAAAAGCCCATTACCATTTCACTTAACATTTTTGAAAATTCTTTTTTAATACATTGCCACCATACTGAGAACATCTATCCTTCAAGGGATTGGTATATAAGTAATCCAACTTAGCAACTTGAATAAGCCTTTTCGCAATTACGATTGCCGCATGGAATTGTGGGATACAGGGAAGATAAACCACAATTGCCGTACGTAGTATGCAAAATACACATTATTTGGGACAGACTATATGAAAATTTTTAAGGCCAAGAAGAGAAGGATAATGTTCAAGACACAAAATCACAGGTAAGAATACATCTTGCACTCCTGACTATCCAAAAAGGGATGATTTGAATATATTCTAAAATAAACACAATATCTTGTTATGTGTTGTAGGTAGGGTAGAACGTTTGTTTATCCACAGTTTTTTACGCTGTGTGTATGCTCAGTCGAGATTGCGAAAAGGCTTTTATCTGTACAATTCAGACAAAACATTATGATGCTGAAAATTTCTAACACAGCTGACACTTTGAAGGTGTTTGGTCTCAACTCCCCTTTCTTCTGGGAGTACTTCAAGTCCCAGGAGATGAACTTCAACCTCCTTTCTTCAACGAGCGGCGCTGTAAGCTGTCATAAGTTTTGACCACAGATGGTTACTGCATGTGACTGCAGCAAACCCATACCTGTGATGATTTGGCGTCCATGGATTCACCCATTGTACACATCCAGTAAGAAGAACAAAGAGGCTCACCTATCACACAGATTCCTCATGAGGTCGATTCTGTCTATGCAACCATGCGTGATCAAATTCAGTTTGAAGGTCTGTGTTGGAGGAACCAGATGGTCTCCTTCTACGCTCATCTTCAGAGCCTGATAGAGGATGATAAGGAGGAGGTTCTCTATCAAAACTATCACTAGATGAGGATGATGAGCTCTGCCTCTTCTTCACTGGAGTGGTTTGGTTGCTATCACGACGAGGGCTACGTGCGTAACCATTTGGTTGAGGGCAACGAGGCCCTGTGTGTGAAAGCACACTGTTGGTACGCTTTGGGGGCACTGGAGGTGTTGGCTTTTTCCTAGACAGGCTCTGGGAACGATTCCCTCCCTGAGGTGTTCCTCGTTCCATAGTGGTTGTTTTTGATGGGGTAAGGGAGGGGGACTGTTTTGCCGAGTTGAGTTGCGGATCCGTTGATGATTCTAGATGGGAGACAGGTGGGAATAGGTGGTGAAATGTGGAGTGGCCGTTTGGGTGGAGGGGGTTCTCTTCGGAGCCACTTTTCATCTTTTTTTCATCTGAGGGAAAAGCAATGCAAACTGAAATTACTAAGACTTGACAAGTTGGGGTAGTGCTACATAGGTAATGGTGTATTTGACAATTACATCAACTAACAGGATTTCAACTGATTGCACAAGAATTGAGACCAGTTCATAACAGCCGACTGGCAAATAATATCACACCATGACTGACATTTAATGTGGTGTGACCTCAAAAAATACCAAGGAAGTGACAATTAACAACAATACATCAAACTAAGCACCTTAATTTGTACACATGCATCCCCTCAGTTTGTACAATAACCCCTGGCTCCCCAATCCCCTCCCACAATGTGATACCCCACTACCAATCCATTACACCATGCCACGAGGAAAGGTTGGCAAAGACAAAAGACAATGACGTGCACACAATGAAGCATTATGAAGGACAAAGCAGAATGCAAACACCAAAGCAGGCCACAAAAGGTTTCTTAAAAACAATAGGACAGGCTTTTATCATTCATGTTCACATTTCCAATTATTGTATTAGTGCAAGAATTCTTCTAAATTACCTCATATAATGGGACTTGCTGTCACAACTTGAAATTTGCATGTAGGTTTTTCGAATCAAGAGTGACTGAAGTTAGAATTTTTACTTTTTTTTCTTGTGGGTGGGGGGAGGTAAGTTTCTTTGAGATAGAATTTTCTGGAATAGACTTTTAAGACCACTTCCTCAAATAACATGTTGGAAAGATTTGATAAAACTCCCTTGAGAGGAAGTGGGTCTGGGTATCCCCTGAAAGTGTCAATTCCTAAAGTCAGAAAAGGAACAATTCTCCTTAGATTTCATAATGTCTCAAAGACATTCCTCTACATGCCTAAATTTGTCCATCCAAACTTTATTTCTGTACAGCTGACTCTGACCATAAAAGTTTTAGAGGCAATACATTTCTTTCAATTGCTGGTGAAGCTGGTCATTATCACCTTCGAATTCAACAATAAAGGTGGCTGACCAATTTTGTTATCTTTAATGAGGATGGCTGACCATTGAGGGGGGGGGGGGGTGCAGCAAAGGTCCACTCAATCACAATCCATTGAACAAAAGTGGTTCTTTCACAAACCATCTTCATCAAATCTTTGAAACTGCTCATTATTTCTTAAATTGATTTCCTGTACCCAAGGTGATAAGATGGATCATCCAGCACTTCCAATGAGAAAATTCAAATGTATTTGTATGAGCACACAGCAAACTTGGAGTGGCAAGAAAAGTATACCAACTTACCAAAGAGCAAAGCTGCTAGTCATACCAGCATGTTAGTAGCTTTTTGTTAAAACACATCTCTCCTTTTTATACACTTATCCTGTTCTGACCGAGAGAGGTCATGATTGCCGTGCACAGCAGCTGAGAGGGAGATAGAAGGAAGGGGAGGGAGGTAAAGACAAGGAAGAGAAAGAACACGAGCAACACAATTAGTGAGAACTCTCAAGTTAGTTTCAGAAAGAGGGAAAAAAACCACAACACTCTGGGACCAATCACCATAGGTATTGCCCTATTTTGAAAGATACTCCACACTGACAAGGGAAAGTCTTTACCCTGAAATTTTCTGGGGCAAATAATTATGGCTTGAACTTCGACCCCAAAACAAAGGTGGAGTGCCTTGAGACATATTTTGTTTGCTCTGAGGGGCTGCCTCGAACATCCCCCCATATCATATGCCTATGTCAATCACCAATACTAAAATATTTTACATCTGGATTTGTTGGTTTCCATCTAGACTCCCCCACACCATTCTGTAACTTCCTTTTGTTACAACAGGAGACAAGTTTTCTTCTGCCCTTTCCTGAAGCTCAATATTACTTCATACAAATTGACAGTTGAAGAACTTATGTTCACATGCCTTACTGGTGACATTTCATGATGGGCTACAAGCTTTTCTTTTGCCCTTCCACTTTTCCAATTGTACCAATTAGTAATTTCCCCTAAAATGCATGTACCAAAACGTAGCATGATGCTATGTAAACCATTATGTACAATGTAGGAATACCTGGAGAACCCATGATATGTTTTCAAGATGTAATTACTTTGATGAAAGCCATGCGATTCATTTGAATCCCTAAAGGTATATTCCTACTCTAGCGTCTGGCAGCTGACAAATCTAGCAGTCTCAGTAAGGACATGCACATGATGGATCCTAACCTTCATATGTTTATTCCCTTGTCTTCAAAATAATTCCCTTTCCTTTCATTTTTTCCCCTCCTTTTTTGTTATCCCCAATAATTCAACCAAATGACAGGTGCAAAATTAACACCACAGGGAGAGATAGAGAGCGAGAGAGACAGACACAAAAGGGAACGTTAGTAAGGACATGCAGAGACAAAATGTGATTACATAGCTGAATATGGATTTACAAAGACAAACAGACACTCATCGACATACCAAATTGTCAATTATTTGTTATATTCCGGAGGAGAAAAGTAGAGAGAAGAAAAAGTTGAAATGTTAAAGGTAAAATACAACTAATGTTAAAGCTATGTGAAATGTTAGCACAGCAACGTGGCAGTGAGTGGCATCAACTAACTCTAGGCAAAAGTGACAGGTGTGTAATACAGAACCCCCACCCTAAATTCCTTCAAGTTATGGACACTTTGTGTGCAGCACTTTATGCTATGTAACAAAGCAAATTCCATTTAATTTGCTATGGCAGCATATTGTTGTTCTGTCAAGGTTCTAACTGTTGTGTACTTATTTGACCACTCCCTCCAGACAAAATGATAAACTACCAATCCCCCATGGCCATCCCATTTTCCTGAATTGATGAACTTGGGAACAGAACTCTTTGCACGGCTGAGTTTTTACAAAGAGAGGTGTATAACATTGCAGACTTTCCTATGGAGGGTGGTACCTGTAGAACATTTCTAAACAGACTATGACTTTGAAGTTTCTCTTACCAAAAGAGATCAAGAGATATCAAAGCATCTGGGTCAAAATTAGTGGAAATGTCTTAGGTAAAGCTGTCACTTACTTGAAATTTAAACCACATCTGCTTTACATGTGCAAGTCAGCAATAAAACAGACTATATTGAATGGATTTGCCAATGCTGAAACCAAATTGTATGTCACATAAAAAACAAATTTACAGTACAGAAATACATGGATCTGCAGCAGTGTAATGCACTACAACAGACGTACACTTATTAGACCATGGCAGCATCCGTTGGCACATTCCTCATATGCCGACAGTTGATGAGATTCAGCAAAAATAAACACAACACATTATACGCCAAACTTTTTCGACACAGATATCTTTCCTAACATAGTTGCCATCCAACACAATGGTATGAGCTTTAAACACAAAGCACCTCCACCCTGCTGGCAAAAGAAGCACATTGTAAAGCAAAGTTACGGAAAGCAGTCTGCTGTAAAAAAATGTGATATGATTGAGGATCCCATACCAAACAGAGCATGAATTTATTTTTCATTTGTACCCACAATTCCATGCACCCTTTACCTATGACCTGCACACCCAATGTGAAGTTTGTTTCTTGAGAATCTCATCAACCAATCAGATAATGGAATGGTTACATCCATAAGTTACTTCAAATGAACTTTAAACAAGTCGAAGAAAGCATCCTATGAAGTGTACTAGTAGTGAATGTAAGCTACTAAAACTTGGCCAATGAGATTGACTGCTGATATCAGAAGATAAGTTATGAATTTAAAAAGTACAAGTTAAAAAGCTGAAATGGTGAAAGTTTGGTGAAATGATGATTGCTGATGCTGAAGAAATTTTGTGCAAGTTTCAGATCTGTCGCCACACATAAAATGACATTGCTTTGTAAATGAGAAGTCTTAGGACGTTCATAATTGCCCTAAATTAGGGGCAATGTAGAGTCAGACAATGTACACTTTTGACAGACAAATCTCACAAAATGAAAGATGGATATATTTTATGAGATTATAAAAGCAGAATGGCCTTCCTTAATGGTGCTCAGACCAGTTTATACACATGTATATTTTGTGAAGCACTTTTACCCCTGCTCACCATATAGTAATGACAATTTTATTATTCAGCATTAGTTCCACCACCCCAAATGTGGTATAAAAACAGAACTAACACACTACTTTTAATACTGCTACTGTATAGGCTCTCCGTACTAACTACAGATAGGGGGTATCGGGTGAGCGAAGCTGTAAAATCAAAACATGATAATAATATTCTGTAAGTATCCAATTTTTCAATATTTGATGTTTCAAATCAATTGTTCACAACTCAGGATAATGTTTTAGCCGTATTTTATACAAGATGACCAAAATCTACAACCAAAATGTAAAACTACCCCACCACCAAATATATTTCCAGGTTAGCAATAGTGCCTAACCTGCGGTAGGCTCCTTACAGGTAAGGAGAAGCTTAACTTTTCATATGATGAACTTTTGATATGTAAATACTGATAGTCACAAATTTTAAGAAAATGAGTGTAAATGAAGAAAACTTATTGAAGACTTCCTACTGTTGTGCTGTCAAAATAAAACACTACCAAAGCTCTCGATCAGACAGGCCAAGCACCCCTAAGATAACTGAGGTACAGATACAAACCGGCCCACAGTCATTGCATAGTGAGATAGGACAGAGAGAAGATACAGATAAAAACAGGGTTTTGCCACCACCTTCAGGAATGAGTTGACCATCTTAAATGTCAAAGTTGAGACTACAATTGTTTTCATAACATGAATATTCACACTTTATCAGACTTGTGAGTACATTCAGTATACTCATGCTATGGTACACTAACCTGTACTAGAGGTACTGAGAACAAGTTTGCTACTGACATCCCTAAATTTTGCATACAGCATTGATTACTGTATAACATTACTCACTTTACTGAAGGAAATTAAAGCCCTTTTTTCCACTGCCCTACATATTTTGCAAGTTTATGAAAAAACTGACAATATCTTGAAAAAGTGATTTAATTTTTTGAAAATGCAGAAGAATCCAACAGAACATCATAATATTTCTGGATGGAAATCTACAAATGAAATGAAAGCACTGTTCAATGATTAGCTTTTGAAATTGTATAATTAAAGCACCTTCAAGGCTTTGAATTAGAGCCCCTTCAGACTCCAGCACTTTGCGAAGTTTGTGTCATTAATGATGTTTTTCGAAGCTATGAACAGACCATGTTCTCTACATGTAGTCATGCCAAAATGATTGTACTCAGATCACAAGCTACCATACAATTGGAAGTTTGACAAGAATTGACAAGAAATTTTTACTAGTAATTCTACCATGTACATCAATATATGGCCTATTACATGACCTATGGAATGACCTAAAGAAATGACATATGAACTGACCAATTAAATCACATAAGAAATGGATGTAAGTATGGATGATGGTACTAGCTGTTAAAGGAGCAGTTGAGGCCCCAAACTGTTTTTGATATTTAAGAGAAGAACTCGACCAGAGCATTCTGAGTAAACTGATTCAATTCTCAGTTCCAGAAATGGTTTTCCATGTATTATCACCTAAATTTATCAGATTTTTGGTAAAACAATTTTGTTGTGCTATCAAAGTGTGATGAATTTACACTTTGCGGGGATCTTTAGTATTTAGATTTTTTAAACTTGTTCTATCATTTGCTAAAACTAGAACCCATCCGAAAGCAATAACCTGAAAAAGCACAAAAATTCAAACAAACAGACAAATGAAGACACTACATCTTCCTGCTAAATGGAATTAAAACAAATTCTGCTAATTACATCTTGAAACTTCTTCAACAGAAATTGAATAAGATTCACATGAATCATCCTTCCATCGTCTTAACTGAAAATGATATCTACAAAGGATGATATGAAAGTTACAAAGATGAAGTTGGGTGAATTCATAGAAAAAACTAACTTGAACTTGGGTAGAAATGTATGAACTTTTCCATTTTAGCAATATTTTTTATCTTGTAGCTACAAGCTATGAGTCATGCAAAGTTATTGCAGCATTTCATTTATCCACTTGGGAAGGAATATCTGCACATCATCTTGGAAGCAAAATTAGCATTTTTTGAAAATGGCGCAAATAAATTTCTGCAATTTTATCTTCCACACAAGGACAAGAGAGCTTCTAATAAGGGCCCTGTGCCTATAGAGATTTACATATGAATAGATGACATATCACCCACTTCAACTGCATGTTGGAGAAATATTGCAAAACTTGACAATTTACAAACTCCATCAGATAAATTTTCATATCAAGTGAATTAAGTTGCATCCAGGGATTTTTCAAGAAATAAAATCCTGCGCAAACCAAATTGTACTGCAAACGATGAAATAGTATATTTCCTTGGAGCATTTCCTGTTTAAAGAACTTTTTCCATCCAAATGGTTGTTTTTGGATAGGTTTTTTATTTTTCAACCTAATCATAATATGATTCTATCTTCAAAAGGCAGAACGGGTGGGGTGATATTCATCAATTGTGTAAATCAGAAACAGTGAATTAGTTACAGATAGACACAACCCAAGAAAGATTCCCAGAAGAAAAAGAAAAAAAAGAGTGGTTAGTGCACAAATACCCACTTGAACCTAAGATGCTTTCTTCAGTAGCAGTAGGCACATAGTTACCCTTGCGTCTGTTTGACATCAGGAGGAAGATAATGACGGGAAGGCAGAAGAGGAACGCTGCCCAACCAACGATGAGAAACACCAACATCAGCTGTTCTGTGGAAGATTTCACACCGGTGCTTGCTTGGTTTTCTGATAGGAAAACAGAAAGATGAAGATGGTGATGCTGATGACTATTTCATTTTCTTTGTCTTGTTTAAACTTAATTTCTTCTGTTCTTAATTGTTGTTTGTTTTACTCTTAGCAATTTTTTTTATCATCCAAACACTTAACACTTTACCTGATTTAACTATTTTATATTGCTCCTTTGATACATTTTGTACATAATGTGTGCAACTTAGTGAAGGAATATAACCATTATCATTGATATGAAAACGGAAAACACATAATACAGGCAGGGATTTTTGACTATAGTAATGTTGCAGTGCAACATATTCATGAACTGATGTGCATTCTTAGATTAAATCTCTCTTTTTTGCTGAAATTCACATTGTCCTGTCAGACAATTAATTTCCAAACCAACTGGTGTGATTAGGCAATAGATTTCTTGTCATTGTCCAGATTTTATCCATTTTTTCCTACCTTTTTTTCATGGTATTTATATCAGATAATCTGAAATCGTTATTACTACATGGTGTAAAGGATTATTGTTTGGTATGAATTCTGCACAGCTCCATAATTTTGACTTTGTAAAATCTGTAACTTAAATACTGTTCATGATAAAGAAGTACTGCTATTCCCTTCACACACAATCCTTATAGGAAAACTACCTGTCCCTAAAGTCCACAACATAGCCAGGCAATACCAGCAACAAATATCTCAAGACAGTGACAAATTATCCAGAATATCAACTTTAATTCCTATTAAGTGTCCGGTTCAGACTTCACTTCATTAAAACAATACAGAATCAAATCATTTTAATTTGATATATTTTCTCCAAGAAGTCTTGTCAACAAGCCATAACTGACAGTCATCCCTGCCAGCTTGCTTCAAACCAACTCCGAACATTTCCTTGGTTAAGTCTGAAACCTTCAAGCTTCAAATAAATCAAATAAATTCCATAAATCAAATATAGCGAAGAAAGCAAGAAGAGTAAATTGTTTCCATTAAAACTTCAAATGTAATAAACTGTACCTTTCTAATCATGTTCGTATTAGTAACTAAAATGTCCGCAAACTTTCCACTTTCAACTAAAGCAAGAAGCCTTAGGAATTTTCTACTTGCACAAAACTACTTGATGTATAAAACATGACAGACTCATAAAATCAGTTTATTGATACATCTTGGACATCATCCATTCTTCTCAACATTTTCACAAGCATACAAACTGTACTTGGGGGAAGGGCACAATGATCCTATTTTTTTTTTTGGCTAAAAATTCTTAAAAGGTATTTTTTCCAAGGGAAGTGGTAGAGAAGAATGAGTAAGTGTTGTACACTTCAGAAAATGATGAAAAAACAATGGATGACACCTTAGCTGCATCCAAGTTTAGGTTAAATATTTAAGTTCATTATTTTGCTCAGCAGGTTAAATCCTACAAAACTGATTAGAACTTTTTGTTTAAAACAGAAAAATAAAACATCATTGGCATGTTACTGACAAACACAATAAACTTTCAAACTTTATGCATGTGTACCTGACAGCAACCCAACAAACCCTGCAAGTATTCCCCTTTTGGCTTGAAAAAGGGTGACAGAAATTTCAACTTCAAAATAATTCAAAGAACCAAATTTTTGGTTATGGTTTGTGATGGGAATGTGGAAGAGGTCAGACGATGGGAAATTTCTGGCTCAACCTCATCCCCATTGAGGTATCCCCATTCTTTTTTTTTTATTGAAATTTTGTAAAACTTCAAGATGATGGGGAAACTGCATCACAAATTCCTTTTGTAGACATGAAGTATAGCTGATGTAGAGAAGGGGAGGGGTTTCTCTGGGATGGGTAAATGTAGATTTGAGTTAAGTTTGGGTCAATTATGCACTGACACCCTATGTGAAGTGGTGGGAGTGAGAGAAGGGTGGAGATTCAAAATTTCCCTTAAACCTGTTCTACAAGGACATAGCAAGCACTGGTAAAAAGCAACATGGATGCAAACTTGCGACTTAAAACAGTTTATTCCACATAATTGCTCCCATCTTCACTAACTAACAAACCAAAACACCAATCCAACTTCATGCCCAATATTGTTTACTTCAACGGCATACAAATATTAAAAGCTGTAGAGACATGCAGCATGCAGCATTTCAGTCCAATACTGGGCATGTAACATCTGGTATTAAATTGCACCAATGATTCTTGGTTTGTGTTCAACAATTTAAATGGCAAATGTTGACACAGTATACTTGCAGCATCTTGCATGCAATTAATATCCTCTGAATTTATGTGTCTTCCATCTGGCAGTTTCATAGACAATCCACTCTATTTCCTCCCACACCCCCATGTTTTGTCAACTCAGAGTGGCTGTTACACCCATGAGGGGGCTTTCCTCTGTACCCCATAGATGGAGGGTAATACCCTAAATATTCATGTCACCAAACAATCTGACTATTGTAATGATTGGGTAGGTTTTGCAATATTAAATTGATTTTAATTTTTTTAAGCAGGCAGCTCCTTTTTCTAACATTTTTTCAAGGATAATGTTGTAAAATTTTGAAATAAAAGGTCACACCAATGGTATTGCTACAAATAAATGCAAATTCCACTATCCCACACACTTTTGATAAATAGTCTATGGCTGGCCCTTCAGCAGAAATTATTTTTTTTTATCAAATATTAAATACCTTTAAGTCTGAACTCTGCAAAATGCTGTCAAAAGTTGTACTCATTGTTTTTTGGGTCTTGTTATATTGTACTGCGAGACAACTTAAGTCTTTTCATTATTAACACGACCTTAAAGACAACTGTACATAGTACCATTACAAGTACAAGTCACAATTCACGGCCATAGAAAAGGTTAGATATTTACAAATCCTAACTTCACAAACCAGGCTAAAAACAATGGTCAAGGCACTACAAACAAAGAGACTATCTATACACTAAATACTAGTATCCCTAAAACTGAAAAACTCAACACAGCACAAAAATCTCCAAGTACACTTGACACAAAATGTAAAGGCCTGACTGAAAGAATTAACTCACATGCAAACTACCAAATGCAAACTAGTACTAAATATTATAACAATTTAATGTTAGACTGTTAGCCAAGATGAATTGACCATGTCATAAAGATACGGTACTTTGCATTGTCTTTGTGTGCAAGCAATAAAAAAAGTTTGGTTCTTCTTTAAAGCTGATGTGCAAGATAGTCCATTTAGTAACTTTGTGACATGGCTTTAATAAATTTATGACACACAAAAACTTTGCATTGAAAACATTGTAAAATGTTTATTTCTTACAAAACATGCACATGCAGGATAAAATGAAAACATGCAGAAAATAAAAAATCTGGGTAGCCCATCCAATGAAAGAAATGCAAAGATATGAAAGAAATGGGAATGAGTTTCAAATGCAGCAAAGGGGGAATGTTAGTTCAGGAGGACTTTTTTTTTTTTTTTTAAAGGGTTAGTTGTTGTTTAAACAATATACCTTGGAGGTTATTGGAAAAGGGTTTTGCTCTAAATCTAAATGCTTTGGTTTCCAATGGAAACTTTTGTGCCTCTAATCTCATGGCTAAGTTTGATTTGTGGCTACAGGATGGCAAAGTGTAGATGGTTTGGAAGATTCTCCATCAGGAGAAGGATGAGCGGGCACCCATTTTGTGGGGCTTACCAGGCCCTATCAGGTTACTATCAGAGTCATCTTTTCCAGAGTTATTATCAGGTATCTCGTTACCTTCCTTGTTGTTACCAGTAGCTGGACCTTTCGTTGATTGTTCCTTGTTTTTGTCGACTCCTGGGAGAGGAAAGTAGGGAGTAAGGAGATGCTTATAAAGGTACACGAGGGGTTCAACAGGGAGGGGTATCAAGATGATGAGAATGACAGAAAGTAAATCTTCAATACAACTTTACTAAGAAGACACCATGCCGGAATAGCAAAGCAGCAGCGACCTCAGCCTGGGGTGACACCAAGATTTGCCTGACTGGAGGGACAAGCTCCCTGGCTGGGGGAGGGGGAGGGACAGGGCAACCCAAAGCTGAAAACTTGAAAACTTTAGGTCTTTTTTGAGGAAATTTGATGCATTTTCTTAAAAAATCTGCCCTTACTATAAGAGTACAATCAAGCAGATTGTCAAGGCAACTGGCAGTTGCCCAGATTACATATTTTATAACACAGATTAAAGCCCCTGACAAGACAGCAAATATTCCCTGACTGGAGGAGGGAAGCTTTTCCCCATGGGAAGAGGCCTTCCTACCCCCCATCCTGTTAGCGCAAGCCCTTCCTCAGCCAAGTTGCAGCACAGCTGCCATGTTTTGTTGCTATACACCTTGCAATTGAAGGATTGAATAAATCCTACAACTGCAATGTGTGTTACAACAAAGCATGGCTGCAGCCCCTGCAGCATTGCTGAGTGAGGAAGCTGCAGCCTGAGATTCTGACATGATGCCTTAGTAAAAACATTTCAACCAAGTCAGAAGCCAGTAAACAAATTCATGCAACATAAAACTGTTTTAATCTTAACGAATGGAAAAAGTATTTCAGGTGAGTTTTCATCCAATGAAGAAATGTTATGAACAAAAGGAATGATCCATTGTAGTTTTACTATTCTACAAAATTTTCATGATGTTAACTCAAGAGCTCTGAAAGGATAAGAACCTTAGCTGTTTCATTAAAGACATATAAAGAATGGCTGCATAAAGCAGCAAATATAGTATGGCGATATACACAAGCATGTTTTGGCTTATTGAAAAGATCCTTAGAGTTTCAAAGAAAAGCAAATATTTGAATTAATATTGTGGTATGAAAAATACAAAAATAAAATGAAAAATATTTAAAAGGCATATCTACATACCAACTAAAAAGAAAAATGTTATGATTAGTGCATAAATTGTTAATATTCACTCTATCTACTTTTCATTAAAGAGATACATTTTCATATTATTATAATCTACTATTGTAAGGATATATGAGAAAAGAAACCAAGTTAAGACCTTTTACTAGGTTTAGTATTGCTGTAAAAATGAGTTGCTTAGTATTCCAAAGACAGTGTTACGTATACAAGGAATAAATATATTTACTAACACATATTATTAAAGACAGTCAAACTTTAAGATAGAGAGAAACATAACATAATGTATTAGTAGTAATAGTTAAAAATCAATCTTTGGAATTGATATGTGATTTCAAGGAGGCTTTACTACTAAGTACTTGATTTTGTGAGAGCTTGCCCATGGAGAAGCTGGAGGGTCTGGTGGGGGAGGGGAAAAGAAATAGGAATGCGATGCAGTGTGCATGAGAAGCTGGGGTAGCATGGGTATAGGAGTAGGAGGGATTGCATAGGACGATGGGATGAGAGCGTGTTGTTAGCATCATTTTACAATCCGTCAATCTGTGAATGAGTATAAACATTATTTCTGCCATCAAATTTCCACAAACAAGGACACGGTGGGTTTGGTCATGGGGTCTCATGTCACCAGCCCAGGCTGCTCACTGTAAACAAATCACTAAAAGGTTGGTTTACAGTAGTTTTAGAAGGATTGACATATCTTCATCTGATATTCCATTCTGGACAAAGGTTATAAGGATAAACCAAAGGTCATCCCAATGAATACCAGGTGGATATCACAGTAGCTTTGACGAGATTGCTGAGCAAGAATTTTAAGTCACATGACATATGCTTTCCTTTGGAATTGGCTTGAAAATCTGCAGTAAATAAAAGTCAATCCTTAGTATTATTACCACAAACACATGGGTGAAAATCCCTGGGATAGGAGGGTAGGGGCTGGGAAGGCTATAGCCCCACATTTTTAAAATGCTCCCATTGACTTTCACAATTTTACACAGTAGCTTTATCTTCAAGAGCTCTAAAACCGTCTCCCCAAACCTCCCAACATATACAT
Source organism: Holothuria glaberrima (assembly GCA_009936505.3). Lineage (NCBI taxonomy): Eukaryota > Metazoa > Echinodermata > Holothuroidea > Aspidochirotida > Holothuriidae > Holothuria > Holothuria glaberrima. The sequence continues at coordinate 36,692 of WURT03654456.1, forward strand.
ACATACACACACACACATACTTTTCACACAAACCTCCATCTGTACTTCACAAGTGCATTTAGTAGCATGAAGCACGGACCCTTCTTAACAGTAAAATAGGGCTCAAAATTATTCTATTCACTCGTTTTCAAAATGGTGGTCAGTGCAGCGCCATTTATCCCCAATTACCTCCAGAAATACTGCACTACGCATGACCATAATATTCACAGTGCATGACACACAACCATCTAGCTGCATGACAGAATACCCCAATAATTGAACAGTCACTTTCTCTGTCTGAAGAATCTTCCCTAGGATAAACAGTTGCCTCATACTTTCTGAGCAAAGCTTGATATCTAATGTAAACATCTTGGATATCCTTCTTTCAAATTGTAAACAAAATTTGGGGCCAGCTTGATAATGTCAGTATTTCTTCAAGTCAACAACCGAAAACATAGCTAATTCTTTGCCTTTATCATTCAGCACACATAACTGCACATTTTTCAAGATACGGTAATATTTTCCTTTCCAGCAGGTTGGCTAATTAATTAGCTCTGAGTTTCTTAGCTGTCTTTCTCCTCTGAATTGCTTCTAAACCTTTCATAGCCTTCTCTTCTATACTTTTGGAAACCTTGGAAACAGCTTTGCACTGAGCGTAGCATTTTCAAAAGGCTGGCTTTATCTGATCATACCACAATAAAACCTTCATGACCTCGGAAAAATGTTTATATTTTTTTCGAGATTCAAATCCTTGAAGAGAGTTATCAGGGTCAGCCATTTCACAAGACATTTTAGAGCCATTAAATTTTGAACAAAAACAATAAACAAATGGGTAGAAACTATTTCTTGCCCAAGCACAGCAATCAACCTTACACAAGCAAGGGTTATGTAGTATACACAAACAGGACCTAGCTATCAGCTTCTGACCTGTTAAATGACTAATTCATAAGTGACTAAGTGATCTGCCAGTACTACTTGAACAGTAACAGTTGGGGTCACTTGAATAATAATTAAATCATCTGATTGGCACAAACTTGCAAAACACTGTAAAACAACAAGCTGAACAGACATTCTTTGCACCGGGGTGGGGAATAACATCTTGTGTGGAAAATTCCTCATATCAGCAAGCATCTACTCAAGTTGCCAGATTTTTTGGGGGCTGGGAGAACACACTTAATACCTTCAACAGACCTTATGTATGCATATGATGTCACAGAAGAGATGCAGGCCATCAGCTGAGGTAAGTGCGTAATGTTCATGGGTGGGTGATTGCTGGCGGGGTGCAGGGGGATAATGGCCACCCTATATTTGAGAAATCACCCATTGACTCTGATTTTTCAGACAGTAAATTATTTGAAAATGGGTTCCTTCCCCCCCCCCCCCCAATACTGAGAACAAATTGCCACCATTGGCACTGTTGCATTACCCCTTACACTGACCAAATACAGACAGTTGATTTTTGTACCAGTTGTATACCTGCCCAAGTGTATGTGTACGTGAAAGGCTATGTTGTTCATACAGTATGTGTACCAAGGTTATGTACTTATCTAGTTGACTTCACTGTTTGACTTCTAACATTATGTCAGTATTACATCAATGCATAAGGTCTATTTTTAATCCATGGGGGGGGGGGGGGCAAAGAGTGGATGATGTCCTCATTTGGGCAACTCACTCTGATACCTTGAACCCCTTATTTATACAGTCAGGTTGGTTTTTACCAATGCAGGCACCAGCAACTAATGTCACCGACACAAAACTACGAATCTTGGCTTCTCCCAAGATCTCTTCCTAGACGGTTGGTTTTATCGAAATACGGTGCAGTCTTACTTAAAGAGATGGTTGTTTTGTTCTAGATGTGGACAATTTGGTGAGTGCATAACCTTTATAAGGGAGTATTATGGGGACATTTCTTCATTTAAAATTTAAAAGTTTCTATTCTTAGAACAGTTCTGGTATATACCGGTCTGACATTGCTGTGCCAAATGTGGATCAAATAGCGCCATCGTTTTTCCTTATTGAATTATTTTGCATTTTCAAAAAAAAAAAAACTGTACTCTGCACCATACCTAATGTCACGGCACCGCAACTACTTAAGACAGGTGTCTTGTTTATTTGGCAAAGAAAGTTAGTAAAATTTTATGCAGTGACTTTTAGGTGCAAAATTAAATACCTCCCATCACATAACATAATCCATACTCTGACAAATCATTACGTTATGGAGATACAAAATTTAGAAAATTTTGTTGGCCCAGGCTTTGGGCCAGTTTGGTATCCTACCCTGTGTAAACTATGAAAGAACTGACCCTATCATGTGTAGGAAGACACCACAAACCGTGAACTCTCATGAAAGAACTGCACAAACAGGCAGAGGTGGTTACGGTACAGAAATTAGTATCTTCACAAAACAAAATATGAACAAAAACAGAAAGGCATTGAATACAAGGTGAGGTTAGTTTTCAATGCTTAAAAGAGTATGTGATTTTGATACTGATACTAAAGGTATCCGCCATCTCTTTACATGATATCATTACTTTAATACTACTTCGTGTGTTAGTATGCTCTGAAAAGGAACTGGCTTCATCCTCAGAATAAAAAAAAAATTGCACAACAAATCCACTCATTTAATCAAGTTTTGCCTTGAGCAGAAGAGTGATAAGACATAACAGCAAACTCCATTACTTGAATCTTCGAGAATAAACTCTATAATCATGAAACGAGAATTATTCTCACAACTTTCTTTGATTTCTTTAAACCAACAGTCTGTCCTAGGGACTAGAACTTCCTAAAGTGAAGTTTTTCAAACCACCAAATATTATACAACACCCATAGCATTTGGAAGACTGCAATTAGTTTAGAAGTTGCATAACACTGATGTAAACGAAGTCTCACATCTACAGCTGCATACTCAGGGATAGAAAACCCTCTCTATTTGGGGCTAATGCTTCTACCATATACCTAAATGATTTGGTCTTATATTCAGCAAAATCATATGTTTACAATATTAGGAACCAAACTCAAGCTCAGATTACAACTGTTTTAAGCTTCATAATTTAAGGATATTCACTTATAGATATAAGTGTTTGCAACTTGCAATTAGCAAATTTAAAAACAATCCCTACCATCGTTTGCAACTTGCAATTAACAAATTTAAAAACAAACCCTGCCATCTTCTAGCATTTCTGAACCAAACTTCCTGAAACTATCATCTTACTAGTCTGTCAAATATACATATATATTTTTTTTATGCACTTATCCCCAGGGCCGAGAGTGAAATTAAGAAGTACTTGTATGTTAGAAAACAGTTCCACAGTAGGTTGTAGT
>WURT03654456.1:40091-61390 GCA_009936505.3 Holothuria glaberrima
TGCACTTATCCCCAGGGCCGAGAGTGAAATTAAGAAGTACTTGTATGTTAGAAAACAGTTCCACAGTAGGTTGTAGTACAATAAATTAAACCATTCCTGCTATCTAATACCAAGGAATTAACTCATCCCAAAGATTTTGAACCCCATAACTTTTGTTTGTCATGTTCCATTGTAAGTAAGAATACCTAACATTCTAAGTTTCCCCTACGAAGACAAACTGAGAAAGACTTTTGGAAATGCCAACTTTCAACAACTAAAGAATGATACTAATCACACTTTGTGAACACTTAAAACAAAACTAAACCATCCAACTCTATATAGTCCTTCCACTTGTTATAACAGAAAACTGTATGCACAACTGGGATGGAAAAAAAAAAAAAATTCTGCCAGATTAGTATTGCTACATATGACAAATTTCCCATCACTTCTACACCACTCCATAAATAGCCATCTACTTGTGATGTGAAGGTCGTAAAAAAAAAAACGCCAAAAAAAAATGAAGAATGAAGCGAGCAAAAGTGAATGAGGAGGAATAATTAGAGATTAGAGAAGGCATGTTAAAGGTGCTCTCTGCTATTTACATGCCAAGTATAAAAGACAGGAACAAGCCCTCTGGAATAACCTGTCTCCTCCAAGTCTGAAGTCAAACTGGCAAGAGTCATAGGGAGGGGGAGGGGGGTATTAAATTTTCTTTTTACCCTTTAGGGACAGGTAAAAGACACCCACTATTTTTTACTTCCAGATTCTCTCCTTCACAAATTAACAAAGGAGATTGAAAAAAATCTGTGCCTCTAGAATCAACACATTTAATAATAATAATTTCTGGTAGAACAATAGGTGGCACTTCCAATAATGGTTGAATTTTAATTGTTAGGAAATTCTGTCATGTTGATTTTCTTCCCTTCCAAATGACTGCGTACAGGATTTTGACTTCAAACTGAGAGGATGGAGGCATTCCAGATACGAGCAATATTCCTGGCCAGTACATCTCATCTCTAACCTGTGCCGACTGAGGTTAACTTAAATGTGGTGGTGTTGCTCTGAACTGGATTTGTAGAAGTCGACTCTGAAGGCAGAGACGACGGGGAATAGGACGTGGCCATCAGAAGGGTCGTTTCATGGGGTTCTAAAATAGAAACACAAAACCGCATTCTTATCACTACAAATTTTCCTACAGTTTCAAGAAAGATTGTTCTCGTTTTCAGTGAGAGTCCTATTTCTATTGACAAAGCATTGCCTTTTATTACCTCCTATGAGCTATGAAGCAAAAAACCATGTCACCATCAATTCCATGGAAGCTACCAGAGGGGATAATTCTACTGAAGATTGTAGGTGAAGAGGAAGGGATGGGGGTTTGCACAAAAGACCCCACTCGCCTTTTATAAGCACAAATGAACATTTAAAGTGACTTACGTTACAGAATAACTTAAAAGTATGTTCTTATGATGCCAATAACTGACTTTGAGAATGTACTGAAATGCTATTAAATTTCTTTGGATGAAATCAAAACTTTTGTCTTATGACATTTTAAGGTGTCATGAAGAAGTTTATGCATTTAGCCGGGTTTACAGCTTTTGTCTTCACTAAAGGTGGCAACAATTTCAAAAATTTTATGAAATGAACAAATTTTGTTCATGTTACCATTTGGTAGAAAGATGACCTCCAACCTAATTTTTGAGATGTACAATCAGAAACACAATAGTGCACAAGGATGGAATTATGTGCTGTTATGTTACTCTATCCAATAAAACTGAACATACCCATGCACAAAACTACTTCTAACAGACTTGAGATATGTGCAAAGACAAGTGATTATGTCTTTCATACTGCTAACATATAACAAATTCCCACTTCACTTACAATGTAATTTATAATGCAGAAATCACTCTATGGGCTAAAGTACAGATGCTCAAACAGAGCATTATCTACATCAGAGAGACTGGTACGTGTATTAACTTAATATACCAGTGCTACCCATTCAAAACATTTTGAATAGAGCACAGTAGGTGGCTACAGTGAGGTCATCTTTATCTTAAAAGTGCATGGTAGATGTCACGTCCTGAATTTACATAACAAAAGCCTTTGTGGAAAGTATGGATATAAAACATGGCAATATATTGATTTTTTTCTTTCATGAAAAATTAAATGCCATGGAGTGGTAGCATTGGTAGATGGCTCATATCATAATGTTTTAGTTTTTTGATGAAGGTGGTTTGGGAATTTTTTTTTGTTTATTTTTTTAGCTTGGATGGGAATAATAGCATTGTTATCAATTGAATAAACTTTCTGAAATGATTTTCTGCTTTTCCACATCCATATGACATGTGGAAGTTCAGATGACCAGAGATACTGGGTAGATGTATGCATGGTTGTAAACATTTCCGAAGCAGAAGACAATCTATTGAAAAAATGCAAATGTTCAAGAAATCGATTTCTTTTCGACAACTTTAACTTCTTTCAATAATGGTTTAGTCAGTGGATCTTTTTTGCAATGTTTCCACTTTTGATAAAAGATGTCATATAGAACAAAAGCCAGTATCCCAATGAAATCCGAAAGCCTCTTAAAAGCATAAAATTTTACTTATGTAAATTTTTTTTCATTTTGTTTACTTTACAGTATTACAAGTTTCTTCTGAACTTCATGATTTCAACATACCTATAATAATTGACATGGAATGACAAAATGATACAAATCCAAGCCGATTAAGCACATCAAAACACAATTCAATCCTACGACTAGCACTCACTAGATGAACATGATGACATAAATATCAAGCAATACGTGACGAGACATAAATATGTAAACTATGAAGAAAGATTGACCCAGCACCATGGTGAAGAGAGGAAACTAACCCGTCACAGGCTTGAATGATGCTGAAGTTGGAGGTTCGCAGAGACATTCAGCTGCAGTTGGTGTGGGTTCAGGAATTTCTGTCATGCACAAAACATAAAGGTGATTGAACAGCACAATACCAACCTGAAATCTTTCCCTTGATGACCTCCGGCACCAAGGACCTGATGATACCCATGTCTGTTTGACTCCTCAATAGTTTTACTTATCCATAGAGGGAGCATTGTTTCAGGCTGGTTGTGAGATGTTTTAGATTGGGATTCATACCTTCTAACCATTCTTCTATTCTTTCAAGCATATTTATAGAAACTGACCAAAACATCTTTCAGATACATTTTGCAGTAGTAATACAAAATATCAATTTTTCAATCTCCTAGAATATGGACAAGAATACAGATATAACCAATGCTGGGAAACCTTGGAAAGAATTTGAATTGATCCCTATCTAATAAAGAGCAAAGGCCATTAAAACAACTTTAAACTTGACTCTCTGGAAATGTTCATTTCCAATTCAAATTTACACCTTATGCCACAGGATCATCATACTCTTTTCCATCAAGTTTTGTCTTCAGGATCTAATACATTTAGAGGCTAAGACACAGAAAACACTCCTTTTTTCACAACATGTAACAGTTTTTATTAACTAAGTTTAGCTTTGATCTCTGTGGTTTTCCTACATGAAACAACCTTTGAAAAAGATACCAAATTTGATCTAAATTGTGGAGGTAGTTAGCCACCTGATGTGGAATTGGAATTCATAAGCCTTATAGGCTTCTCCCATACACCTGGTTGCTTAGGGTTGCATAAACAACTGCCCTTCAAGGCCTGAATTAAAGCTACTTCCCTAGACAGTCAAACAGACAGAAGCAGATGTTTCAAGTCCTTGATGTTTGAAACTAAAATAAAAACAATGAAACTGCAAACACAAGCTCTACGACCTAAATGACAAAACACTGACGTAAGCATGATCCAGTTAAACATTGATAAAAATACCAATCTATTCGTGCAAAACGAATTAAACTCAGAGATAAATGACATACCCCAAAAATACTTTCAAAAGTTTGCAAAATTTCAAAATGCAAAAAAAGAATATCACGATCACCAGTCAAAACTAAAACCATTCAAACCAACATGCATTTGATGAAAATTTACTCATGAATATAAGTTATTATCATTGAAGGAAAATCTTTTAATCAAGTTATTCAATAATTTAAATGATTAGAATGAGTTAATAATTTTGGTACTGATCAAAACCTTTTCTGTAAGGACCCCAATCAACTAATGAGGAACATTTCCTTGAATGGCTAAGTAGGTCAAATACTGGTATGAGAGCTACCAGAATGATCTGATCTTTGGCATTTTCAATATTTTTGTAACAATCTACGATATTATCCACCAAAGAAGGTGATAATTTCTGAGGTTTTACTGGATGCTTCATTAGAGAAACTGCAATCATTGTAAAACTTGGAAACAAAAGAGTCATTAATAAGGAGAAATTTTTTATTGACCACACATGGTTAATCAGTTAGAAATACCAACACCATTCTCTTCACATGATAGGAAGCACTGTACAACAATGCATCATCATGAGGTTATTATATCTGAGGTCAAAGGTTATTCCAAGCAAACATGCTATATAAGGGTGATCTAGGCATGCCATTGACCAAAATAAAAATAGTTCAATATAACTGCTAGACATTTTTCTTTTTCTATTTTTTTTTTATAAGCTGAGAAAGTTTATAAAATTAAAAGCTGCGAAACAGAAATGATATCTGATGGAAATTACAAATGTTGTCAAGTAAACTTGAAAACCTTCAAAATTTGGTACCATAACTGGAGGGAATATTAATTATTCAATCAAAACTGGTTGATCAAGTTAAGTCAACTCAGCTGACAATAATTTTGATATAATTACATTTGATTGAATGCAAATTAAATTTGTTAGATAAGTTTTCAACATTTCTTATCTCAACTTGCAAATTAAAACTCATTCTATCATGCAAAGATTTGATTCTCTACATGTCATTGATGAAAGTTTGAGAAAATTGATATGTAAACATTCAAGATGGTAGAGAGAGTTTAGATTATAGGTGAAACAGCTTTGAAACAGAAAACAATTGACAGTCTCTAAAGCCAAAGTCTATATTTCAAAAGAATGCTACAGCTTAAGCTTTGATTATGAGTCAGTAGGGACATTTCAACTTATTGTTTATCCCATTCAGCTTTTTTATGTGCTACTTATGAAATCTTGAGCAAATTGATCAACTATTAACCAAAACTCCCATGAGGATTATTTAACAAACATTTAAGGTGATTTATAAAATTCCACGTTTTTAAAGCCATTTTTTCCAAGCATTTGCTAAACAATTTTTGTTCCCGATTTGGTTATTATGCACACATGCAGTATCATGCTTCAACTTTAAAACCAAAAGAAAAAGTTATTTTTAGTTTATATTAGCTCAATTCCAGACAAAACAGTGATGCTTAGTACAATGGTAAATGGTGTAAGCCTTACAAGCTTTCATGTCGGGCATTTGCAAGTTAATACTTCTATCACCAGTTTGGATATGCAATGGGAATGAATTGGTCTACAGCAATGAGCACACAGTCATACAAAAAACTGACAAGTCATCGTAAATTACCAAAACATCCAAGAGATGTCACAAACAAAGAAATACAGGAAACATGGCGTAGGAATGACAAACTTAAAAGCAAATTCAACTTGGAATAATTCAAACAAGCACATGATTTAATAACAAGATGCAACATGACGATGGTGTTTTCTGAGGCTGTTCTTGATGTGATGAAAATGACGATTATGAGGATGACGTGAAGCTTGAGCAGATGAAAAAGGCATGAATAATAGGTTACCATGACAACCACCATACAAATGACATAATCTAATAAGAACACCACTAAAGACAGGAAAATACTGAAAACCTTTGGCAAGTTACAGCAATGAAATACAGAATAGACAAATACCAAAACCTGACAATACAAGTTACGATGTCTGTTTTAAATTCTTCTGGTGTACTTGGAAAGTTTGTTTGAAATTTCCCACCATGAGTAAAACAACTGATTGTACACAAAAATTGCTTACTCTTTATATTCATTGCTACGTAATTACAGGTTTTGAACTTTTCAGGCATAACAAGAGAAATCTCTGAGCAATCTACAGTTTAGTAAATTCTCTGCTTTATTGCAGGAAATCGAGAACATTAACAGTTTTTTCAATAAAATGGAAGGAAACCAGAAATAAGGTTCACTTTCATTGGATCTGATGGTCACAGTAAGTAGCCTCAAAGACCGGTCCCTCACAGTGACATCACATTTGGAACCTCCCTCTGTGATTTCAAGTTACCCCAAATTTGGGTTTAAAAACCTTTCACACAACAAGATACAGAAAAAGAAATGTCCTAATTCAGTAATATGTGAAGACTTATAATCTTCTGGTGAGTTTTTGTCATGTAACCTAACACTAGAAACAAGTATCCTCTTCATATTTCCTTACAGACTGAAGCCAAATACAACAGCATTACAGACTGACATTTACACAGCTTTGTCTCAGCTTTAAGTCTTGAATATTCAACATGTATGCATACTTCATATGTAGATAATGTAACACACTGAATATTCATGACAAATGTTAATTGAACAAGACAGAGAGACATCTGGAACATAGGCACCGGAATACATTATTACAAGTATAATATTGGGTACAATATGTATGAATGACACACTTTCTTTACACAGGGAGGTGCACTGCAGTTAGTAGCCCATTATTCACACCATTGTGATGTCAGCACTGTCTACAGATTTCATTAATGCATTAGTTGCAGATGTTACCCCTTCCCCCCTTACAGCATGAATCAAGATCATCTTTCCCATAATTCTAATAATTTAAATCCACATTTTGGCCACACCTTATTCACCTGGTGTGGAAACTTGGACCTCAACCACCATACCACACTCATGGTTTAGGAACAAAATTTGAAGTGCCTTCCCACACCCCTTACATGTTTTTCTTCCACTTTTAAATGGAAAGTCCATGTATACATCGATCTAATGAGTTGAACAAGCAAAGAAACTATGACAGCTCAGATTTCCCTTGCCCACTGAAACAGATTAAACTGCCTACTGCCTACTCAGGTATCGTAGACGGCATTGATTCCATTGTAGCAAGTCTGCACTGAATGGTATTTGGGCTTGAGACAAAACACCTTCTTCAACCTTTCCCATTTTGCTACAATAGATCGCATTTCTTGGCTGAGAATTTAATTCGTCCTGCAAAGACAGTAACAATTTGGCAGTACCTGCAAAAACTGCTTTTCACCTTCACGGGGGAACAACTTCGATTAAGTCATCGAGAATCAACCTTCCACTTGAAATTTTGAGCTTTATGTTCGATACTGAATACCTCAAGGGATTGTATGAAAGAGAAGGACTTCCCAGCTTTCTTTTTACTCAGAGATAACATGATCAGTTACCCAGGGGACCCTTAACCAAAATAAACTGGGAGGCTAAGCTGTCTGCATGCACTGTTACGATTTCATCTTCACATATGAGTGAGAGACATATTGCCAGGTTTCAACTGTATGTTTCAACTGAATGTACTGCTACAATTGTGATAAGCTTGCAACGACATGGATGCTTCACTTCTTTCGCTGAAATATAACCTGGAAGTTTAAGTCTCCTGGGAGGAGCCTCTCTTTGGTGAAGGTTGCAGGATACCCTGGAAGACAGTGTCAAATTCTGACTTGCTATGAGACTCCTCTCTCATCTTCCTTCCTCTGCTTCTACATAGTCTTATCCCGTTTTAAGATGTGAAAGCATTTTCCCAAGACTAATTAACATGATAGGTGAAATAATCACAGCATAGTGAGCAGCCGGTGGCAATATGAATGAGTGATGGGGATATAATTTGACCAGCTAGCTCTATTACTGTGTAAACTCCATATCTTCAACTCATATGCAAGGGTGGACAAGCTCTGCAGAGGGTGTATATAAAGCATAGCAAATGGCTTCTTTATTATATTTGCGTGTATAGTATTGTTGAGCTTTAGTATATAAACCCTGTCTGATATGCGGAAATATTTGGAAAAAAAATGAAAATTAAAACAGAAATGATTAAAAGAGGATAAGGGAAAGGAGAAGGGATATTAATAAAAGGTTTAGTAGAAGGATAAAGGGCTTTAGTAGAAGACTATGAAAGCTATGATGTGAGTTCAAGGTAATACTAAGGAAGGTTAACAATGTATTGAACATAATGTGTGGTAACCAACACATTTATTAAATGAAGATGTTCAAATGATTGAACAAATTTTTTTCCTTTTTTTTCAAAAATTGCAGTTTCTTCCAATTCATATAATACAAGGCATTCTGTCTTATTCAGTCGAATCACCCAGGTAACAAGGATGAGCAGTCAAACCAATTAGGTAATTTTTAGTTGCGAGTGCCCAATTGTATTTTTTCATTATCGTAACAAAATTTATTAATGATTAGAGGTGTAATAGTAGTAAAAGAGATCAAGTAAATTTTTTCTGCACCTCTCTGAACTCCTTGCTTACCCCTTCCTTGTTTTGCCACTGTGGTATACAGATTAGGTTTGATCATAACACAAGGCACTTTGTTTTGCCTCAATGAACTATCAGAGGGACATACTTACTGTCACAGTTATGAGTAAGTGATGTACTCTAATTTAAAAAAGTAGTTAAAACTATTTGATTATTCTCTTCTTCAAAAGGTTTAACAAAACTGAAACACTACAAAAACCTTTAGTTTGAGATAGTGATGTTCACAGTCATCCAAAGATCACTAATGATGGGTAGTTTCTAACTAATCTTAGGGTTTCTTCTCATAGAAGGGAATCATTGGGGAAGGTATCGGTTTAACTAAAAAAGGTAAAAACCATTCAAACTGTTTAATCTTACCTTTTTCTGCAAATACAGCCACAACAGGAAAAGGTTAGCATGAAAGAGAACACAAAGAAATAGCAATATATCAAATGACTTCTCTTCTGTGAGTGAAGTAATTCAACAAATGGCATGTTCTTAAACCAAGCTGACAAACTATCTACAATAGGTTCAGTGGCACCACAAAGTGGTGGGAAGAGGGAGATGGAAAGGGTAAGCCCCCAGGAACCCCCACTGAAAGACTCAAGAAGGAGGAAAATTTAATGCTCTTGTACTCGACACCCCCAAGAATAGGTGGACTCCTCCTTCTCCTTTCCCCCATGAAAAATTTCCTGGCTATGCCAAGGAGTACATGATTCCAAATGAACATTTCCTTGATATGAAGTTTCATGATAATGTTACATGAAACCAATTTTATCTTGTAGCTAAGTTTAACTAAGGAAAGGACAATGAGGAAATGTAACTTTAAATTACACCACAACATATATCTGGTGAGACCTACCTTCGCAATCTCGTATATTCCTCACATCTTGGTAATCACTGCAATTAAATGGAAAAAAGTGCTCAATGATAGTTCCAATCATTAACAGCACATAAAACCTACATATATTTATCTTTCACTTTCTCTTAATACTGTAAACCAGCATTTTAAATCAATTTTTATTTTCAATAAGAAGCTTCTGTCTGCAATTGAACAAGAGCAATACCGAATCAGCAATAAATGCTTAATATAAAATCAAAATTGCTTTCAGTTCAGTTCTATTCAAATTAGTCTGTAAAATACTTTTCTTTTTTAAAATGTGAATTATACATTCCACAGCAAATTTTAAAGCTGTACCTAATTTTTTTTTTGGCTATAAAGACTTTTTATCAAACATCAAAAAAATAAGGTGATGTTTAAATATCAGGCTGGGGCTATTTATTCCAATACACAATCCAAAAGCTGGTTTTCTATCTTCAATTTAAAATACAAGCAACACGACATGTGCTATGTTGCTTCAACTTACAATTCATTATCACGGAACTCGTAGCACTCTTCACTGATGTTGTTCCAAACACAGAAAGGATCCTGGACACAAGAGCTGAAGAATGAGAGAGATATAGTTCAAACAATTTCTTATCTCTCCACACTTTTTGGCTCCTCTCACAGAATTTCAATTAAAACTGCTGAAGTATTCTGCTTAAACTGGTGAACAATGACAGAGTCAAAAGTACCTTTTTTTTTCCTCACCCCCAAAAGAAGAATCCATTATGGCATATCCTGTACATAAAGCTCTTCTTTTGTCAGCACCTCTACCAGGACAACATTAAAGGCCAAAGAAATACTGCTTTCTAAGTAGCTTTCTAAATAGCCATATCTCTAGAACAGAAGAAGCTACAAAAAAAGCTGTTTGCTGCTACTTGTTTATAATTTGTTGCTTTATCATATGTAGCTACTTAGAAAGCAATATTTCTTTTTCCTTTAAACCACCTTTTTCTTACAACTTCTACACAACCTTGACAAAAATCCCTATCTCAATAACTTGAAACTGCTTTCAATTTTCCATCGTTCACCCATCCATCTCACACTTCAGAAGGAGTTACCTTCATAAGAACAACTAAGACCTATTTAACCCTATTTGAACTATAACATAAGAGGAACAGATTCTTGCAAACTAGAGTAACCTCCTCACCAGCTTTGGGTATAATTTTCACATCTGTGAAGGGGTAGCTCCACCACTGTGCTGTTGGTAACCACCATCAGCATGCTTCTTTCTTCGCTACCAACCATTGTCCTTACAATCTCCATCTCTTTTATCCTCTCCTGGCAATCTCTTGGAGTGATGTAGATTCTTTCCAGGAGGTTGGATCTGACCTTATCTCCATCAGGTACAAGAACAAGTTTTAAAACAATCCCATTTTCTGTTAGGAAACAAAAAGACAACACTATTTCATTATGGTTCCAACCTGACCTAAAAATAAAACACCTCATACATTCTTGTATTCTCATAAGATATTTTTTATGCACTCTGATTTCTAAGATTTAAATCATAGTTTGACGACAGAAATGAATTCTCCTTGGCTGTAGCATTCTTGTACACAAATATAGCTGCACTTTACTAAGAACAGAGTGTTCTTTATATATGGCCTCTGTGTTTCCTCCATTTCACTGAATCTAGATAGTCATACACCTACACTAAAAGTTTTGTCTCTTTTGGCATCCCTTACCTGTTCCAATGAAAATAATGTCATAAGGATCTGGTTCTTTGGCTTTCTGTTTGTACATAGCAATCTGAGACAGTCTGTAGTCTGCTCTTGTTAAATCGAAAATGGGGTAGGGGTCTCTGTAACTGGGCACTGCTTGGTCCATCAACGGGTGTTCAACGATGAACTTTAAACTGTCATCTGTTGATTGCTTGGAATCTAAAGAACACTGGTAAATAAAGAAGACTGGATCAAAAATTCTGCTCATATAGAATCATGATTCAGATAGCAGTCAAAAAATAGCATCAACTCTGTCAGACAGAGTTGCCTTAATGAGAGGGGCAGGGGTAACACATAGAGGCAGAATACCGAGCTTCCATTCCATTCATAATATAAGTTCAACTGTTCTGGTGTGCTTCCAAAGTAAGTCATGGTGCACTGACTTCCATATTAATAGAACATTGCAACTTCCTCCAGTCAACCAGCCAGCAGATGATACTTTTGACCTCTGTTAACCACTGCTAACATAAATTACAAAATCGTACTCTAAACTGTTTCCAATGATGTCTGGCAGTTTTAAAGCTGTGATACAGTAATATATTACCAAGGCAGCAAACTTTGCAGGGTCCTCTAACATATAATGATATATACCAGCAGTCTCCTAGAACACTGCTGAATTATTGTAAGAGCAAAGCAATAAACTGGAACCATAAAACTGAAGGACATTAAGATACTTTATATCATTTTTACTTACACATTAACTTCAATGAGCTAAAGGGAATGACATTTCAGGGAGCTAAGGATAATGCTATTTCAATTATGGAAGGTATCATTGCATTTGCCCCATACACATATGGGACCATTTCAATTTGGGGGGTGAAAGTTTTTTGGCCTGAAACTTAGAGCCATTTTAGAAAATAGAAAATCCAAATTTTTACAGATTTTGCTGGAATTGTGGGTTTGTTAAAAATTTTTTTTTGGGGAGGCACATTGCCCCTTCCCTATCTCATACACCTGTTTTTCCCCTATATCCACCACCACCACCACCCTATAAAACTTGACAGGTAATTAAGTCAAGCAATATCAAAGATATGCGGAAAATTGAAAGACCACAACTTACATTCCCAGGTCTTGGCACAGGCTCCATGTCCTTGTGAACTGCATATGAGATGCCATTCTTCTGTTCTTTAAATTCACCTTCCTCAAAGATTTGTCTGAGATCTTGCATATGGAATACACAAACAGCAGATCCAGGGATCTCGTGTCTGTAGCAAAGCAGAAGAAGCCAACATAATTGAGAAAACATAACAAGACAGTGCTGCTACATTTCCAGTAATGATTTTCAAAGACTGATGTCTATGTTTGCTAAGCTCGGTTTACTATGGGGCATATGCCTATATTTGCAATGATCTTCCATAACCAGAAAATAATTCATGATGGGTGGGTGGGGAGGTTGGGGTGCAGGGGCTCTACTAAATACAGAAGCTTCGTGTTTTTTTGTTTTTCAGTTTTTCAGTAGGAGGGGTGACTGGAGGGGTACAAGTCATATGGCATGGGGAGGCTTGTACCACCAAGCAGCCATTAGCTATACCACTGTTTACTAACAGAGAACTCCAGTCCAGATATATCCAAGTTTCAAAAAATGTGCCATAATACAATTGTGAGTAAGTGCAAGGATTGTGTGTGTGTTTGTGTCTGGAGGAGGTGGGATAATGTAAGAGGGGGAGGGGGAAGGCAGAGGGTCAACCGAAAAAGTTTGAAAAAAAACTTACTCTCCAGTACTGAAGACTCCATAAAACATTCTGTTTTCCCCTTCACCAACCATCCATACATCCTCTGTAGGAAAGAAGACAAATTGTTATAGAAAATATGCCAGTGGTTTGCAACTGTAATATTGAGAAACTAAATCTTGTCCCACAGTCTATGACCATGGCGATCAAGATGACATCAACATGTATTTAACTTGCATCATACTTTTTTTAACAAAATTATGTTCCCATGGGTACAGTAGCAAACCCTGGCACCCTGAACTCCAATATGGCTTATAGGCTGGTGAATATTTATGACAGCAGGTAGACAGGCAGAAAGAACTTACGCAGGTAATTAAAGTAGAATGGATATGCTCCAGGGAAAGAACAGTTAAGGCGTGCTTTCTGGTAAGTTGTCCACTTCTCCTCCAGAATGTAGAGTCCACCAAGATCAGATTTGCACACTTTGGCAACTCTAGCATAGATGGCCTGAGAAAAGGCAAAATAAAAACAAAAATTAAAATCCATTTCTGTCACTACTGTCTACCTGACAGGAAAAACCATGGAATTCCCACTGCAATCAGCCTTGCTGCCCTACCACCACCACCCTAACCCGGCCACCCCCAAAAACCTTCATGGATGAGATTGGACGCCAAAAATTTGGCTAAATTATTCTGAACCTAAAAAGAAAAAGGTCACCTCTCCCTGATCATCCCCCTCACCTCCTGACACCCCCATACATAGCCCTACACACAACTTTTCTGATGATACATACCATCCACACAATCATAATACCCTGAAGGTAAGGTTGCTCTTCAAAAAATCTTTCACACAGTGTTCTGATTATTTATCTTTCATGCTTACTCAAACCCAGGAAAATTTAAGAGTTCAAACTTAACACTGCACTTGACAACTTTATTGATTTATTGATCATAAAATCAGTAATAACCCTTAGGGATATTGCAGACAAGACACTGACACAAAGTTTTGCTTGTGCATGGACAGCATATTGATCAGCTGTTGTGGCAAAATGCTCATACCACTTGATAGATTGTTTCCTAAAAGCCCTATGTTCTTATTCATATATGTTGATGTGACTCTCACTTGTTTCACCAATGTCTTCCTCCTTAACCCTCCAAGATCATCTTACTATAATATTTGAAATTACCTTTAACATACATAGGGCATCCTTCACTCTTTCCCTTTCACACTTTTTTAACAATTCTACCAGTATACCAGTTTTTTGAAAGCCCCACTTGCAGTTGACTAGTTCAGAAAATTTTCCACCACCTATAACTATTTGAGACTATCCTGGTGACAGTACCACATATAAATCATACAGCCTACTTCAGTCACCTACCACCATACATGAACAACAGTACCTACATACTGAAAGATGGACTTGGCATAACAAAATAATCTTTCCTTGCCTCCAAGGGATTTTAAACCAAACAAACCCATGACCTCTACAATTGAGGTCAAGTTGTTTTAAGAGCAGTCACTGTACCATTTATGGTAGGGGACATTATTGAGTAACATTTGGCCCTCTTACACCATTGTTTTGGCTCACAAAGGAAAATATGATGATTACTAAGGTCTAAGGTCTCCTTAGATATTTTTGTAATATGAGACTGAAATCATAATTGTTTGTCAACTATTGTTACAGAATGAACTTTGTTTTATCTATCAAAGTGCCATGTGACCCTTCTCTGTTGAAAAATGGCAACCTTATACCAAATGATTTGAGGCCCATTCCAATTGTATTTAGTCAATAAATGTTATCTGGAGTTGCCATCACATACTTGATGTGTTTTAATTGGTTACAGACTCCTGACCCTTGGGTTCTCTTTTGTCTATCCACTCAAAAACAATTCAGGTAAAATCCTTCAATTGTTGACGGAGTTAAACAGCTAACAAAAAGAAAAACTTGCCCAGTGCCTGATAAAAAAGTCTGTTCACATTTAAACTTACTGATTTAACTTTGCATAAACCCACTAAGTCTCAATATTTGAAAGCACCACACAGGGACTATATAAATGATAGAATTGACACCTGTTCTGGAGGGTAACTTTCCAAAACTGAGATTTATTTTCAAGTTTATGGACCTAATTTCACTTTTACACAGAAGTGTACACATCGAACTTGCTCAACTATTTTGGCTAAGGTGTTACCATATCAGGAAGTGATAACCTGTTGAAAAGGAAATATTTGTAAAAGAAATTTTACCATCATAACACTCTTATGTAAGTGGAACAGCCCCCTCTAGGCACTTTTTAACCAATAGACAGACTCCCTTTAAGTCAAAAATTGCTTAACACAAGGCCTAAACAAACCTATTGGCATGCATGTACCCTTAACCAAAACTTGTGCTACTTGAATGCACTCTTTTTCTTGATAAAATTGGATCATATTTTCAAACATTTTGAAAAGAAGGTCAAAGTTGAGGACTTACATCTCCAGAACTGGTATGTTCTCCTGCCACCTCTCGAAAGAATACAAGTACCCAATCTTCAACTTCAAAGGACTCGATAAAAATGGGAGCTATAGGGGGAAGAAACCATAATTCCAGTCAAGACTTTGTTGGCTTATTAGCAAGCAAAGTACTAAATACTAATTCATCAATTGAAGAATTTCACATTTTAACATGGCTTAATTCAAATTCCTTCATGTTCAAGCTGATAATTACTCATACAACAGTGGCAATAACTACTATGTTTTACCGATGTCTTCAATGTTTACCTTATTTAACCTCGAAAAGTACACCTTATTTCTCTTTTTGCAGTTTCAAAGAGAAGTATTGGCATTCCATTCATTCCTACCCATACTAACTGATAATTCAGATATTTATGGCACAAATGTCTCATTTTCAAACCAAGAGTAAGTTTCAAAGTAATATTCAGGTTTTTCTAGTTTCACTTTGGGTTTTACATTGTTTAATGGCAAATGCAGCCATCAAAAGTCTTCAGTCTACATAAAAGGGTATGAACTGGTTGCATTTTAATCACATGGCAATGCAATATTGTCCAAAAAATTGTTAAATCTAAGCCGGGCAATTCATTGGTTTACCTATGATGCCTAACTTGAAAAATACTTGAAAACAGTATGAGGAAATGTGATATGATATATATATTCAATTGCCTTCTAATTTGGCTAAAATGGCTTCTAAGACTGGGGTGAGCCAGAGGGAACTGAGACCATTTGATTCCTAGATTTTGGCAGATCTTCCAAAGTAGTTTTGGCCGTTCTAAACCACAGCTATAACTAACTTTTCGAAGAAAAAGTTCAAACTGAAAGTGTATCCCCAGCTCCATGCTCTGACAGGTCTTTCCAGTGTTGCTGCTTGCATCCCAAAATGCATTTCTGCAATATGGGTCTTGTTGAGGACAACCACCTGACATTTATGTTTATCTTACCCTGAAAAATTGGAAGCCAATGTGACATCACATCACTCCACCAATAAACATAGGAACCACCTACCACCTACTTGTTCTTTCTTGGATATCTCAGTGACAAGCACACTTATGAATCGTGGAAAAATACCACCACAATCAAGGTACATCTTTCTTTGAATAAAAGTCATAAGTGGACCATTCAAATCAAACAAGTTGAGGTACCTTTTGTTCCTTTGGTTTAATTTGATCTTCATAAGATTTTAATTAAACAGTAGCAGAGTTCTAAGTGCTGAAGACAAAGCTAAATAATCAGCAGAATTCTAACAACTCCTTGAAAGTGAGGGCCGATTTTGTTTATGGAGCTCTTATCACATTTAAAGAAATCAAACCAAATTAAACATGACCAACATCCTATTATGTTAGTTCAAGAGTTTTCAATGAAAATGAACAAAGATCAACTAGATAATCATTTTGAATGAATTTGCCTTGCTGTGGTTGGTTGACTCATAAGGCTACAAGTAAACAATTTATAAATCAAAGGTCTGCAATGATAAGATGAGTAAACACTTTCATGAAACGACTAGACTGAAACTTTAAAAGTCAAGTAGGTGCAACCAATCAACCTTTACTATTCCACTGGGACAATATTATCACGATAATTTAAAGGGGTGCAACCCATCTAAAATGTGTGTTTACACGACATCATCATGACTGGTGCAGAAAGTAACTTATTATTACATCTAGTCTCACCAATGAACTCTGACAATAGTTTTTCTTCCAAACATATAATACATTACAAGAGTTCTGAATACTGCATCATTTGAAAATTTCAAACATTGAAAGTTTGTCTTTACTTACAGTTGAACCATGTGGCATCAATCTCCTTACTTTCAAGTTCTACTATATCAGACTGACCGACACTGCTTCGATAGATGACAGAATCCCGACCAGCAGAGTCTCCTACTGTTGCTGTGTATAAGGCCCCATCTGTACACAAAAACAAACAAGCAGATTTGCTAAGGGCATTTATTTCACCTTGTAAATTCAAAAGGTGGCAAGAGAGAAACATCATCAGATTGACCACACTCAATTGTTCCTAATAATTGATCATCGTGACAAAGTTTCAGTGGAAACAATGTTTACACAGAAGATGGAGAAGGGGAGGGAGGGCGGGCTAAGATTCTGAGCTGAAATTTTACACTATGAAGAGGCCATTCCAACATTTACTCCCAATATCCTTCAATAATGTTTGTATCATCAACTTAAAGCTACAGAAAAACAACCAATTGCCTCACTTTTAATCAAACATACTTGAATGAGATTAATCAACTCCACGATGTAACAATTCCGAGTTTCACAGCTAAAACTGATGTCCTCTGGACATTGCAATTGCCATCTCCCTCACTTGTAATAATTTCAACAGGAAAGAACTGGGGAAGTCATTTGTGGTACTGATTAGCCGAGCCTTCCTCAATCTACGTTATTGTCTGAATGAGTCATGAATGCAAGTTCATAGATGGTTACTACTACTGCCAAATCTGTAGTCAATATTTTTGGCATGCAGGTGTTTCAAACATTTTGACTTCAGAATAAGGTATGGATTTGTTCTATAACTAAAAGGAAAGATGTTGGCATGATAATGGAGAGGTAATAGGGTTATCCAAACTAATGGAAATGGACACATAACTTCGAACTTATCCACATGATCAGTTTATTGGTGCAAAAGACAACATGTACCAAATGTTCAATGTACAGATTCTGTGCTAGGTTTATGGTTCTCTCAGAAATTTTGACCAGGGCCAATATTCTTCTATTTGTACAGGAATCCTTGCAAGTATGTAATCATTGACATGATATCACTATGGCACAGAAAATGGATGCTTAGACTTTGATGGGGGAGGGGGGAGGAGGGCAGCAGAGGAAGGTTATGACTGGAAAAACAAAGAAGATGGAGATTGGGTGAATATCTCTCACAAACAATGCTTTATTTAACAAACATTTCTTAAGTGAGTTGTGAAATAAATGTTTACTCCAAAGATAGCTTACAGGCTATGGAGGTTTTTGGGGATATCAGCTCACATCTGACTGCCAGGCTGAAGTCACAGCTCAGTGCAGAATGTGTCAATGGTACGGCTAACCAGCAGGACAATTATAGATACAACTGTGATACAAAGAGTGCTGGCCAGTCAATATGTCCAACAAATACAAGGGTGTGTAAATAGTATTACAGAGATTAAACTCTTATACTGTTTTTTTTTTTTGGAAAAGTGAATGAGACAAACAGTCATGTCCCAGCTGCTCTTCTGGATGCACCTATGATTGGTGTTTGAGAATGACAGCACCGTAATAATGGAAGAGCAGAGAAGTGGCAACAATTTCTGGTGGAGGAGGGGGGGGCAGGGGAGAGAGAGGCAAGTGGTCATTAAAAAGTTGGAAAGTGCATTGAATCTGTAAACTGTGCAGACAACATTGTACAGTAGCTAACTGGGCAGGGGCAGAGTAAATGACTGGAGGATATATGAAGCCCCATGCCTGCCCTAACCCCCACCCCAGCAGTGCCTTTGGAGAAGAGGATCTTGACAGAAGCTGTCTCGTTACACGTGAACATCTTGGCATTTTACAAATCATTTATTTTTTCAACCAGTTGAAAGCAGCATATGCTGTTAAAGTCAAGATGCGTTGGCTACTTGGCCATAATTTACAGAGTAACACCAGCATATTAGCCTAAGTAACTAACACCACATTTATCCACACCAAAGACCATGTATTGCTTTCCTGAAGTAAATATAACATGTTTTCTTCATAAAATCACGGAGCTACTGCTGGAGCTGTAGGATCAGCTAACACAGAGAATTGGAGTCTGGTTACAGTAATACTATACCTGCAAATAATGCTGTGCTTTGCTGTGTTGGATCAAAGGGACACTTCCGTTTACCATCCATTTCATCTGCATTTTCCAGCTGGGGATAACTCTGCAGGAAATTCCGTAAAAACGGAAAATAAGACCATGAATACAAAGGACACCAATAATAGACTTCCTTTCTAAAAGGACATTACCTGCATCACACACATTGTTATTTACAATACTTGGACATGACACAAGGACACCCAAAGCAGTAATGCTTGTTTCTGTGTAGTAATACGTAGCCCCACCTTGCACTGTTAAAGGGAATTAGCGGCACTCCAAATCTATTTTGAATTCTATGCTTTATCTTGCAAATCTCCTTTCATTCTCTCAACAAGTATCATTCATAATGTTTCGGAAGAAAAACATCAAATATTTAACCAAGGAACACCCTTTTGTAGAAATTTAATGTACCAGAACTGTTACATGACTAACAAGAGGAATGCATGAACTATGAAGCCAGAGTGTACTAGTTCAAACTGGAGAGACACACATAGCCTACATGGCTTGTTGAATTAAAACACTGAGACAATCTTTCAAACATAGAGCACTTTTCAAATAACCAGCCCTTACTCTTAAAATTCGCAGATCCATCACAACTATAGTACGATAACAGGCTTAAAAAAATATTTTCAGAGGATTCTGTCAGCCTGTGCTCACAAATAGAGTAATTAGAGCTTGTAGACAAGCAACCTCTATCCAGCCTCTGTTCGTATCAGAAATGAATCTAATAGAACGCCAGGTACCTTCATTTATTACACATCTCAAATCATTTGAAATGCAAAGTGATTGTCTACTAAGGTTTCTGTCAATGTAACTCTCATGATGCCAAGCTTTGCTTGCCTTAGGAGGGATGATAGTCCTCTGGGATTCCAATTCCTAATACAAAGCCTAACCTAGCGTAAATGTATTTCAGGGATTTCTAAGTGATTGGAGCTGTATCGTACTTTCTCTCCGTACAGTACCATGGGAGAAACTTCATTTCTCAGAACTTTCAAAATGTAACTTGATAGCAAGTGACAAACAACCAAGATCTATCAAATTAGCTTTTAAGAGGCTGCTACTAGGAACTTATAACTCAGAACTACAGGTAAAACCCATTACTTTAAAGGGCAAACGCAATTAACCCAAGCTGAATTGGTATTCCCTGGCATCCTACTTCACATACACGTGCATGGCTCCTTTAAATAATTAACTAAGAGAAACTATTTCTGTTAACATTGTCTAATTTATGCAGCAGAATTCCTGGTTTTACCTTGAATATACAATTTTAATGTTCTGAAATGCTGTACCATACTAGCTAAGGGACAGAAAAGGAGATCTGTTAGATATATAGCACGATTCCAAACAAGGCTTTAGTAAACTGCTTATAACTCATCAAATATTATTCTAATCAAAATTCTTAAATTTTCCCGCCACTATTTCATACTTACAATAGCAAATATGATATCAAAAATACTCAGAATGAATGTATTTTGCACTAACTATCAACAGTTGTTTGAAAATTCTCATTTTGTAGAAGATAGCCATTTCTGACAGATCAACATATTTCAGGGCCACTATTGCATTTGATGGCAATAATTGCATCCTTATGTCATTACAGACCACTGCAAGTACACCTCTTCCAACGAAATAAAGTGTCGTGTCTATATTTTAGCAATAACTAATAGTACGACACCCTTTATTCCCATTCTCAAGATAGGCTAATGATACCTCTACAATACCAATATTTATAAATGAGTGTTATGAATATAAAATCAAACGATGTATTGTCAAACTACCACCAAACTACCATTTTGTTTTAATACATGAAATAAAATATTATCATGTCACTTTTAAAAATAAGACATGAGAAAACAACAATTGAAACAATATCTGTTGGTTAATACTGGTATTTGGGTTAAATTTGACTGGGATGGGACAAATATGACGGTTAGCCTAAGTTGTAGTCAGCTAATACTGATATTGAATGCCAATAAGGGGTCCAACACTTACAATGAGGACAAGAATTAAGAGAGAGAGAGAATATGAGGCACCATCATCATCTGGTTTGTCAGTATACAAGAATCACATGCATGGTCCTATACTTACATCATATACCCTGCATCTTGGATCCTGTGCTCGAGTGCCACAGACAACTAGTCTATCATTAGTGGAATCAAACTCTATAACCTGGATGAAATTCTGACACTCCCATTCTTCTTCTCCTTTTAAACTACACAGATTAAATGTTTGTTCTGTAACAGTCCAATTCACTCTAGATATTGCTCTCTCTTCAGCAAAGGGAAAAGTTAAATCAATATCAAA
>WURT03654457.1:0-38558 GCA_009936505.3 Holothuria glaberrima
CGATTTTACATACAATCTGAGGACCTCATTGTTATCTCCTTTGTGTTTTCTTCCTTAACCCTAACCTTAACAATAGATTGTCTATTGTTAAACTTCAGAGGACATGAGAAATCTATTGTATTTCCTTCAGATTACCTCAAATCTATTGTTCAGGTCCTCAGTCTGATACCAAAACAAACTCACACATACACACACACCTAATCACCATCGCATAAATTCCTTGCCTGCCTTCGGCAAGGAATCAAAAATGACATAAAGTAGTAAAAACGATTAAGGTTGTAGCAAAACAAAAACGAGAGCAGCCTTTCCCCTCCTAGGTTTTAAAATTCTAGTTGTGGGACCAAATGGCAGAGCATATATATTGCCATAGCGATTTGTGTAAGAAGTCAGTGGTCGTAGTTTTCCACTACCCTCAATAATAAAAATACTCAACATTTAAAACAAAAAATGATGAGAAAAATCTTTCCACAATGACAAACGTTTGCTCGTATAAGATCTTTTCTTTTGAAAATGTCTCTGAATGAAGCTAAATTAATTTGAATCACACTCTTTTTAACACATTCACAAGTAAAAACTATCGAAAATATTTACAAAAAATATTCTTGATAGTTCAATATAACCAAAAAAAGATTCTAGTGAAAATTAGAATTTGACCTTGTCACACATACTGCGTATGACTACGTAAAATATATTCTGATACTTCAACTGTACTTAGTTAAGAAAAGGATTTCTGGTGAGCCCTTTTCACCTCTTTTCCTCTTTTGAAAAAAAAAGTTCAAATCACTGAAAATTCTTCAACACACACACAGTTGGGCTCTGAACCTAATATATCAAGTTGCCTTAGAAAAAAATATACAGCACTAAAGTGAGTAAAGCAAAATGAAGTCCAACCTTTTTTAATTTGCTTAATTCAACATTCATCAATTACTGTAAAACCTTTTTGCAACAAATTCACCTCAAGAAAAACCTCTGAAAACTGTAGCAAACTAATTATGTACATGTATAAAGATAAAAGTTGTCATAGTTTGCTAACATTACATGAAAATAAACGTGTTTACAAAGGAATGAGTTCTTGAAAGTATTAAAATACACATGAATGCAAATGTTGAAGGCTTAAAAAAATGAATTTCTAAACATACAGATCCTTGAACATTCTTCGTAGATTACCAAACTTTGCAATTTTGGTATTTTCTAAAATTTGTTTGACCAAATCTCCTGTATCAGCGTACTTGTCCACTGACCACCAATATCTAAATTCTTTACCTTTGTCACTGGGTGACCTTCGAAAAGAGAGTAAAATTTGCAATTGTCCTGATTTTTCTCAATACTCATGAAAGGATCTGTCGGAGCTTCTAGGATTAAATGTAATTTTGTTGCTCCAACCTCTCTTCATTTACAGGACTTAGAATACCTAAACCTTGATTTTCTGAAATGTATTTGGTGTATCGATTCAGATCGACTGTCTCTAGTCTATCAACACACTATGTCTTTTGACGAAACACATGCCATGGTAAAATTGTATCATTTTCATCAATGAACTGTAAACTTTCCGACTGTGTCTTCTGGCTGAGGGTCGTTTTTCTTGACCCAAAGCTGCTTTTGAACATTGGTGATATTTTTGATATCACTGGAACATCTAACAAAACATGGTTTGAGACGATTGGAATTGAAAACGTCATTTAAAATTTCTCCTTTGACTGTAGACAGAACATAATGAATGCGATCTAACACTTTATGGATGACCAAAGGTCCGCACCATTCTGCACGTATACGTTTGGAATTCGCTGTCAGCGACAAAGATGTGAGGTAGGCTTTAATAAATACACCGATTGTCCAAGTGTATAAATTGGATTCTTTGACAACTTGTTCGACCATTGCACATTATGTTTCTCTCGCTGTTGTTTCTATAGAGACAACATTGTCCTAGAAATAGTGCTAAATTTGTCTTTCAAATGAGAAACATACTCTTGATAGGACAACGATAACCTTGACTTTGGATTAAATTTCAAACTCGTTAAATTCGACAGTTTTCTTCCAAATACTAGTTCGTAGGGGCTGTGGTTGCCCAAAAATAGTGATGAAAATGAGTTGTAAGCATAACATGTAGTGGGAATAAACCTTACCCAGTCATTTCCAAACTGTTTGAGATTAACTTTGAGAAAATTTGACAAAGTACGAATATGACGCTCGACTTGGAGACTTCCATGATTTTCCACACTTATAACTTTCTGGTCAATGTTAAGAGCTCAACATAATACAGTGAGTAATATACCTGTTAAAGATGCAGCAGCGTCTGTGATTAAACATTGTGGTGTACCAAAAATTGACACTGTTTTCTGAATAAAAGCTTCACGGATACTCTTTGCGTCTAAGCTTTTCTAAGGTACACAGATCACAAATCTCGTAACTTCGTCACATAAGATGCTTAAAGCCGCTTACCAATGAAGACATTGTCTTGAAATCAAGACTAATTTTTGAAAATGGCTTATACTCATCTGAAATTCTTTGATGATACATTCGTAACTTATCTGGTTTGTCACGGAATTGTTGACAACGCAGACACGATTTGACATAGTTATTAATTCTTTCAAACATCTGTGGCATGTAAAAATGTCTACGAATGGTCAAGTAAGTTCTAACTGTACCTTGATGACTGCTAAAAAGATTATCATGGAATTGTGAAACGACAGTCTCAGCTACATTTTCTGATACTGCCAGTTGTGAATTGAAGTCACGTTTCTTTTCACAGGAAAATAAGCGAAACAAATTCTATTGCATAAAATATACTGCTCGGATTTCAACTGAACTGATTTGCAGATTTTTGGTCATTAGGGGGAATATCATGTGCCAAATAGTCGTAAACAGGCTTGAAAAATGGTGACAATTTCTGTTCTTTCCTTAAATTTTTCACATCAACAGGTAAATTAAAATCACGAACGATCTTTCTCTTAATAACATTCATTAGCTTGTCTAACTCTGCTTGCTTTGGAATATGCCGAGTAACCAAATTATCTGTCTTAGAAATAAGTGGCCTACGCGGAGCGTACAACTGAGGTATATCCATGCGATCAACTAATCTTGGCTCTGGCAAATTACTGTGAGATTGAATAACAGTAGGCGGAAGCAGTGGTAAATCTAGAACATGACTTACACTACTCTCATTTGACTCTTTGCTTGCATTGGGTCGGTCTTCCCGAATATCTACTAAAACTGGGATAGGCTGTTCTAAATTTTGAACAACTGAGTCAGATGGTAGAGTTTTAGATGACTCTGGTGGACTATCTTCAGTCACTGAAACCAGTCTGTTTCTGTGGAAACAAATCTGGAATTTTGATACCCATTTTCTTAGCATATGAGCAAGTGACTATTGGATTGGCAAATTCAAGACAGTTGCTATCATCTGATCATCATTTGCCGAAAAAGCAATAGGAACAATTTGATCTATTTTCGAATCGTCATCTCTGGGTGACCTTGAAAGGAGTTCTGCCAAAACTATTTCGCTATCCTTCTTGTAACTAACTTGAAAAAGTGTAATCGGACAATTTGAGAAGAAACCTTGCAATTGAGGTGTGGGCGGTTCATTCTTAGACTTCAAAATTTGTATAATTGCTGAAAGATCAACAAACGCTCTTAAAATACATCCTTTACGTAAATGTCTAAATGCTGTAATGTTAATATACGATCCAAAAAGTTCCAATTCGGCAACACTGTACCTCTGACAAGCATTAGGTAATATTTTATCGAATAGTAACCAAGCAAGTTTTCTTTACCATCGACAGTTTGAGTAATATAGGTACCTGTAGCAAACCTAGAAGTATCGCTGTATAGTGAAAAAACCCCTTCTTTCTTAGGCAATTGCAATATTGGAGAACTTGTCATTAATTTCCCAATGTTATTGAATACAGTTTCACATTCCTCTCTCCAATTAAAGAGTTTCCTGGACAAATGATACAACGGACGTAAAATCACCTGAACATGTGAGAAAAATCCTGTAAAGTAATTTATGGCACCTACAAAACGTCTAGCTTCCTTTGGATTTGTTGGTCTTGCCATATTTTTAATAGCTTCACACCTATCAGCTAGGGGTTGTATGGTGACATCTCCTAACTCATGCACTGTTACACTATGTTCCATATACACTACTTATTTACAGAAAATTTTTCATTTCCTGGGACTAATCTTGAGCCCGTTTGATGTAAGAGCCTGAAATATACTAGCTAAATGTTGTCTATGTGACTCTTTATCCTTACTAAACACAATGATATCGTCATGGTGAGCGAAACAAAAATTTCTTGAATCTTGAACTTTACTTAATACGTCGTCTTTTTTAGCTTGAAATATACCAGGTGAAACATTCAACCCTTGTGCAAGACGCTTGTAAAAGTAATGTTTGCCTCCATTAAATGATAAAACACCAGTATATTGTTGAGCACGTTTAGTCAAAGGCAATGAGAAAAATGCAGACTTAAGGTACATGACGCTCAAAATTTTTGCATTTGAATTTCCTATACATTTCATGGTTTCTGACAATAATGGAAAAGAATGATTAATACGTTTGATACGAGAATTCAAATACCTGAATGGTAACTAATCTTTTCTCATTTGTATCTTTTTTGGCATAAGTAAAACAGAAGATGTGTCTGACGAATGACCAACACCAAGAATTCCTAAAGTAACCAATTTATCCATTTCTTTCTCAATGATAACCTTATCTGATTCTGTCGTAAAATATGGTCGGATGAAAAACGATTCATCATTTTCCAGTTGAAAATAAATTTCACGACCATTACAAGTAGAGAATTCACCGTATAACGAAAATACTTTCCTGCTCCAGTCCTCATTAACATATCCAAAAATTGGAATTTCTCCCTTTGAATTGAAAATGCTTCCCGACAGATTGACATAATTATGACTTCTTCCTCAGTCATATCCAGTAAGGGATCATGAGAATCTAAATGAGAATATTTCTGTAGGTTATACTGTATCAAAGTTTGTTGAGGTGAGACTTTTGAATATACAGTAGCATTATCTGCAGTCTGCAAATAATTAAACAACTCTTGGCTGACACCTTGAGTAGCATGTGCCACATCATCTACATTAAAGAACGCTACTGGGCTACTTTTTACAAAATATTTCCTTCTTTGACTTGTATTTGTAACTTGAATACATGTTCTACCTTTCTTCAAATTAACCAACATTTGAGAAGGTCACATCTGACAGTCTGAGTAAGAAATTGATTTGACTGTAACACAATCTCAGAATTTCTTAAAAATGAAGGCACTCTACCATAAAGAGGTATCATTTTTATTTGACCTGGATGAACCGTAACATTAGATACAGGTCTGATGTAAAGTCTCTTCGGTTTAACTTGAAAGCATCTATCTTTGAAATTCATAACTCCACCTAGTTCTCTGAGAGTATTATTTCCCAATACCAGATCTAATCCGACTAAATTATCAGCGATTAACGAACTTAATTTGAAGGGATGACCTTGGATTCTGATTTCAAATTCGATTTTATGTGACGCAGTCAAAATATTTCCATTCATCAAATTAAAATGTATGGGTTTGACTTTCTCACATGCAAGTGAAGACAGATAATGTGATTTATTAACAAAAGATGCTGAAATGATACTTTTGCTGGCACTGCTATCAAATAAAGTTAAAACATGTTTGCCACCAGGTAGGTTACCTGTTGCACAGTTCTTCAAATCTAAATCAAGTGTGACCTCGCCGTCAGTGCCTAAATATTCGGCTGGAAATTCAAACCTTTGTTTCTTGGGGGGGGGGGCGACAATGAGCGCTATTGGAGGGACCCTTACTGAAAATTGTGATTACTGTTTGAATGAGCACCTAAAGAATTTCTGTCAGTATCAACTTCAATACTACTGCCACTATTTGAAAATCTTTCTTTCAGTTGTTCTAAGACTTTCTGTCTTTGACGAAATTGCCCCCACTTGTGACCTGGTATTAAGCAAAAGTCACAAATATTGGTCTAGGCCTAGGCGTAAATTCCCTGTTGCGCCTGTTAAAATTTTGAAAATCCCGTTTGGGAGGTCGGGAACGGTTACTACTCTCCTGTGACCTGGGTGTTATGTCACTAACTGTAGAAGAATACATGGATTCATCCACTGGGATATGGTTAGGATTCAAATCAAAGTAACACTGGGCTCTGTCAACGTAAGTTTCCAACTTATAATCTTGTGCAGACATTAATACTGATACCCTGCACTGTGGCGGAAGAGTATTCAAAAATTTGTCTCTTTTCTGAGCATCCCCATAATTAATTTTGCGGACTGCCTTTCTAATTTTACCAAGATGCCCTTCTGCACTATCCCCTGTTACATAAGAAAGGTTTGAGAAATCATTAACTAGAGCAAACTTTGACTTGCTAGGACTAAACATTGCAATGAATTTTTGTTGGAGGTCTGGGACTGAAGTAAATTGCTTATCTTCTACCCATAATCTTGCTTCACCCTGTAAGGTTTGTTTGAACAATTAAAAAACGTTCTGTAATTCTTTATTAGAAGCAGGTGCACTCATGTTGTGCCATTCCAAGTAATCAGTAAATAACTAGAGTAGCAAAGCTACTGTCACTCAACCCTCCTGATGTTATCTGTTCAGTTTTTAATTCATTTTGATTACAATCATGGTCCACCCTTAACAGGGGTGTAGCGAATGTGTTATCTTTGGGGAGGGGGTGTGTAGAGATTATGTTTTGCCGACAGATGTGGTAATGCGAGCGCGAAGCGCGAGTTTAGCTGGTGGGGTCCAGGGGCCCGCCTTAGGGCCCCTGGGGGGGTCCAGGGCGCGAAGCCCCGGGAAACTCTGAGGTTTTAGCATATCTCTGGGTGAAAAATTAAGTCGCAGGACAAGTTTATATTGGTTCATTATACATTATCCAATGCAAAGATTCCTAAAAATGTTAATGTGTCAGGGTCTTTTTTAGCATACCTACTGGCTGGGCCATGCCCCCCAATCCCATTCACAGCCCCCAGTTAGCTCATTTGCCCTCAGTATGGTCCCCTTTTTTCGGGAAATTTTGTTTTCAAACTCGTAAACATTGACCAATTTTATGCTGACAGGATAGGGGAAAGTACTAAATTACTTCACTCAGTGAAGAAAATAAGGTTAGTTAGATAAATTTACATGTAAGCCATGTGGAGTGCAATATCTAACAATCTGGGCAGCACTAGCCTACACGGGGGAGGCCATTGGGCCATACCCCCTTCACTGATGCCGATTTTTTAGTTCCTAAAAATACGTCAATTTTTTCCATACAAGTTCAACTCCAAAAGCATATATGGCACAAGATTGCATGGAAGGACACCCAATTTTTCAAAAATGTCCATTAGACCCCTCCCCCAGTCCAGCGATCACACAATATACTGCATGGCCCGTGAACACGCAACTACTGGAGAGACATTTTTCTGAGAAATTCCGCCGTAAACTACGCATATGGCTTAGATGGTCCCTTTCGTCAAATGCCCTCCCCCACTTAAAAATTCTTAAAAATATCCTCCCCCCCCTTAAAAATTCTTTAAAAAGACCCTGCTTTTTCGCTCATTTCCCATTGCTGGAATATGTTCGTCTGGTTCACAATTATTAAAATAAGATAGTTGTAAAAGCACTTTATAGTGTTATTTGGATGTCACGTAATTATTATGATGATGCCCCCTTTTGGGGTATAATTAATCCAAATCTTCCAGGAGGCCGTATACAGGTCTCTGCCACCCTTGGATACTTATTTATAATGCACAATGAAGCAAAGGAAAAATCAAAAATATTTCTGCGGACTCCATGCAGGTATTTTTGCTTGCAAATTGCCCCGGATAGAAGGCAGTAAAGTAGCCAGGGGGTGAGGGCTTGAGGAGGTTTGTTGACAACATACCCTTCCCTTACACAACATACTCTCCTATTTCACCGAGCCAAAAGTTAGCGATAATGGACATTTTTTTCATATATAGGATCAGTTCAAAAACTTTCCCCAAAATAGCACCGTTTTGCCTCTAAGCCACCTTGAATTAACAAAAATTTCTCAAAGGGAAGTGGAGAGGTCCTCCCCTTAACCCCCGGATAACTATAAAACCGCAGGAACGTATCGACTAAAAGGGACAATTTTCGCAGACTTGGGGACTGACTGACTGAGGTCGCATTACGACGTCATCTGACAGGTGATGACACTGGATCGAACAATCAGGCAGTCCGGGCCCCGGGTTCTTTGGGCGACCGTCGAGTCACGTGACCCACCCCCTGCAAACAACCCTTGTTCCGCCAATGGCTTTACAAGTTACCGAATAATACATGATCTCTTCTTAAACATTTCTACGAGTGACATAATTTTTAACGAACTAGTTACGCGAATTATGAAAGGGTCATGTTTGCTAATTTATATCAATTTTATGCAGATGCACAAGAGCGTAGTGCAATTTAAGTAAACCTAATCCACCACCTAGATTAGAGTAATATCGACGACAACATTTTTTTAAAATCTACCTTAGAAAGGCTTCTCTGATCTTGTTCGCGAATGCGGGCCCCTTCTCTACTTGACATTGGGTACTGCATGGTTCTCCAGAAGTAGGTTCAGCACTGTCGAGATAAATGAACCTGGATTCCCCCATGAATGCATTTGGAATACTATTGAGGGTCCAAATTCCTTTAGCACTAATAACTTCTTGACCAATATAAAACGAAAATTGAACCTGGGAGGGTTTTCAAGTCTGCAAAGTTTGCAAAATAACTAGAGACCCAGAGGGGATGCCACATCCTCTTCGGAAAGGGTTGGGTATCTTAGTCTTTCATTTGGAGATTAATCGACGCCCTTGCTAGCTATGATCCAGGTGCAAGTTAATGCATCATTATGCACGTGCCTTTTTTGAGTGCTCTATCTGCGAACGTGACCAACATGGTGCTCACAAAGTATCAATAACTTTTCATGTCTTATCCAGTTGCATAACCAGCAAACTTTGTGTGATGAGGCGGAGTCCACCATTTCATGGGTTCTTGAAATGTGATATCATCGCTCGCATTCTCTAAGTCTCTCCCCATAAGCTATGCCACTGGTCTTCCCCTTGCTAAGTGACCCCCAGTTAGGCCACTGAGGAGCGTTGCTTTAAAACTGTAGAAAAATCTGTTCAAAAGGAATTCTAAAATCTGAAAATGCGTCTCGTTGACGACCTGAATAACTCTCGAACTCTGTCTTTGTATACCTTATGCCTTAAGGCGTATATAAAAGGATTCACGCATGAATTGCAAATGGATAAAACCAAGGAAAAGTCATGAAAAGTATAGAAGAAATTTTCGCTACCACCAACATTAAGTTGAAAGAAAAGCCACTGATTTGGGGACCAGCAAACTATGTACACTACGTAAACGATGATAAGAGTTTTTGTGGCATTTTTTCGAATGACACTTCCACTGTTGAACGCGGTAGTGCGAATAGATGGCAAGGCCCTGTTGGTGGCTTGATGGGCACCGGGTTGGATTGCAGAATTTGCTGAAGAACCAGAGATGGTATGTTCATGTTGGTGGCTCTGTAAGGATTGTTGATGTGAAAGAGATTCAACGTGCATCGGTTCATTCTTTGTTGAAGCTGGCGGAATGGTGGAGTTACCAGGGGAAGATTTAGATGCCGGATTCGCTGACGTCAAGGGTAAGTGAGATTCGAGGACGCGG
This sequence comes from Holothuria glaberrima, assembly GCA_009936505.3. Lineage (NCBI taxonomy): Eukaryota > Metazoa > Echinodermata > Holothuroidea > Aspidochirotida > Holothuriidae > Holothuria > Holothuria glaberrima. The sequence goes on from WURT03654457.1 coordinate 9,675, forward strand.
TTCAACTCACTAAATCTTTTGACAATTGTAAAGAAAGAATAGGACATCACGCCAACAGGTATAAAATATTCCCAGAAAAACAGAATGACACCTGCAAAAGCAGGAGCCCACTCCACAATACATTCTCCATCACTAACCGAATGTGTTTTGAAAACTATGCCATACTGTGGGATGGGCGCCACCATCCACACGATTGCAATCAGACATCGCAAATTTTTCCTCGAAAACATCTTACAGTAAGAAAGTGGATGGATGGTAGCAACATATCGTTCCAACGAAATAACAACCAGATTAAATGAAGAGACCGCAAATGACCCATAGAGAAGCAATTTACTTTCCCATATGTAGCATCTCACGGCTCGGATATACACATTCCGGCTACCTCCATATCGGCTTAAGTCATACAGAACGTGTGCAACGAGAAGGAAGGATGAAAACAGGTCGATGAATGCTTGGTGTGTGATCAAGAGATTCGTCTCATTCCGCCGAGTCCGAGGATGCAAAAATACGAAGCAGACAAGAAAATTGCCTAGTGTACCAAGAAGTCCAACGAGAAGCTGTATAACGACCACAGTTGAAAACGGCGAGTACCCGTCCCCCGACATCGTGATGAGGGTGCTGTTCACCACCTCATAGAAACTTTGAGTTGTTGAATCCATAACAGATAAACTTCAAACAGTTTTTTTCTCTCAGACTTGTATAGAGTAAAAGGTCTCTATTTCTATAAGTGGAATGTTCTCCAACGGAAAAAATTGCCACGAAGAACGAGATAAAGATGCTTAAATTAGACTTGTAGTTGCATTAGACCAGAAGTATAAGCTACAATCTTCGAAGAGTTTCAGAGATTCCTTGCAAGGTGGGCAAGTTGCATGAAATTGTCGAAAGAACGTAGCTACAGCAACCACCTAAAATGAAATGTCTAATTAAATCACCTACATAGCTGCAACTGCTTTTAGTGGTGAGGACAACAGGCACCTGTACTTAAAAGTCTTAACATACGTCTTAATTAAAATACGTCAAACATTAAAATGGGGGCGCTAGTTCCCTTTACTTGTTAATTATGAAGGCAATAAGACGCACCATCAAAGTCTAAAATACAAAAAACACGTCCAAAAAACAACGAAATTCTCTAACCTGTAGCCGAGAGTAGGTGGAAGCACTTTTCAGGGAACAGACCGACCGACCACAAGTTACAATGTAATTATTTTAAAAGTGTCGAAATATGGCGTTAACATTTTTAGGTCAGCTGAAAACAAAGTAATAGTGATGGTGAAGCCTGCAATTACCAAAATTCAGTCATTTGTTGGCACGAATCCAAACAAATAGTCTGCTTAGACATGGAGTTAATAGCTCCATGTTTTAGACCAGGAGAGGGCACATCAATGATTCGTATAGGTCTAAACAGTTTGGAGTAAATTTAAAAGCCGCGAACCTGAAGTCCATTACTTGACAAAGCACTGCTTTGTAAGGGTAATTATCTTGTGAAGGGTGTTATGAGATATAACATGTGTATAAGCTGATAAGCCTACATCATTCGATTTATTAAGTCTCAAGATAGGAGGATTTTGAAAACTGCCTTCGGGATCTGATCCGTACGGGTCGTAAAACATTGGGGGTGGGCGGCTCGAGTCCAAGTAAAAGGCATAGGGTTACACTTTTCTAAATATAAGTTTTGTTCCAAATCAATCGGACTTCTAATAAATGCATGCCCCACGACCGATGATTTGCATTTCGTTTAACAATAATTCATTTAAAAACGGTGCATTCCACAGGTGAGGAATGTTTCTTTGTGTAGTGTTATGCAGAACGTTGTGCGCAGTTAATTCTAGCAAAAGAAAGAAAAGAAAGGGAGATTCACGTTGGAACTCAAGCAAGCAAGTTTTTTCTTGTATTTTTTAGTAGTTTGTATGAACCAGGTTTATCTTTTCCACGTGTCCGGAAGAAGATTCAAATTAAAGAAAACCAGGCTAGTAGTAAAGGGAGTGACAGAGGTAGGGAAGGGACTGTTCACCCTAAATACTTTTTGATCCAAAATGAAATAAGGCGGAATGTTATTCCCTCTTGCAGATACGGCGCGGGCTAGCGGTACGAGTGTGCCTCTTTCAGCAGATGTGAGTAAGCCAACTTGCATGAAACCCTTGCTGGCCACAACCTTATCAGGTCTAGCACTGTAGTGACACCGGTTTCGTCCATATGTCTTGTGATCTAAAGTTATGTCGGGTAAAACAGTGCTAAGATTATCAAAGAAGGCATTACGTTAGTCTTATTGAAGCTAGTGGCTCTGGCTAGGCTGGTTGAATCTGCTTCTTCATGATTCGACCGAGACGGCGGAATCTTCACTCCATCGGCAACAGCCAGCTGATAAGCAAGTTTACGACCTTCTTTAGGAGACATGCCTTGATAAATGTCAGATACTCTCAGGATATATTCCACACGTGCACAGTTAGATCCTGAAAGAGCCTGTCTGTTTTTCACATATCCAACCAGGGCAGTGAACTGTGCTCTATTCCTTGTGATTTCTTCAACCCTGAATTTACTGCAGTACCTCTAAAGGAACCCGTAATTATTCCCAAAGTCTTTAGCAACACTCCTGATAGAATGGTGACTGAGTGTGACTTATTTGGCAGCTTGTAGCATTACGTCCGAAGTGGTCTTCCTACGCTCTTTCTTCCTTTTGAACTCTCTGACCATTTTGCAAGTGAAACAAAAAGAAACAAGCCAGTTATGAGTACAAAATGTTCCGATAATACATCCGTTTCTTTCTGAGTAGGCGTGCCTGCTGTTGGAGGTAGATAGGGGGCTGGTGTTTGGCTAATGATCGTCGAACATTCGTTCTGGGAGTTAACTTCCGCTCGAAAACATGCTGGGCTCCAGCTACTGAAGCGGAAGGTGTGGCGGTTTGGGGGAGTCAGTGGCATTTTGTAGCCTGACATGACCTACTTTCTCCTGATTTCTTTTGTCTCTTTTTGTTGGAGGAATTCCTCGTGACCACATCCCTGTTTGGCACACAGTTAATCATAGCCTAACAGCCAGAGACATTCTAACTTCGTTATGTCCCCCAAACCCGACATAAAGTTAAATGCATACATATCTTAAACAACACATAAATGAAAGGCAGTGTGATCAAAATGTAATTATCCCCACCTCTCCACCAAATTACATATGTTTACCATATTAAGGGGCATGGGATTGGTTGTCACATAGCCTACGCCTAGGGCGGTGGGTTACCTTTAACGTTAGGCTGTTTAACCGGGCTTTGATTATTCTCACCACTGACTTACACGTAGAACCTGTGACACCCAGCCATTGTGCTACTTCCTGTGATTATTCAATTCCTACTTCCAAGTATTGATATTTCGCAAGTAACAATTTATCGTTCCATAATTTCCACACATCACCATTTTTTACCAACAGCAACCAAACATGTATGACAGTTCGATAAAAACTACAACGTCCATCATTCATGAGAAGAAATGTACTAACCATGTGAAAAATGAAAATTACTTGCTGACCCATACACTCTGTATTATCGATGCCGGTGATGTCTAAGTGGAGTAACAGCGGATTCTAAGCCGGCGATGTCCTGCTGATGTTTTGTTATTGCCCCCTCTATTTTTCGAAGGAGAGCGCTTGTGACAAATAACCCATGTGTCAGCCATCCCATTAACCAATCAGAAAACAATTAATTGAAACTCAGGAACAAGTACTTGAGCTAAGACTAGGTTGGTTAAGTTTTATGGAATACTTAAGAACAAGCCCAGAGTTTGAGTATTTGTATGGTTTTGTACGGTTACTGAAGAGAGTTCCATAATATTGAGAAAACAACACAAACTACAGAGAAGCTATCACTGCTCCGCCTTTTGAGGTACGTAATGAATTTTTGTAACAGAAACCGTCGTAGCCGGTGGGGGTGCGTGTGTCAGATTTTGTTTTAAAAATATCTCCTAAACAAGAAAGCTGATCTTCTTCTAACTTTATTGAAAGATACGGTAGGTGTAATCAATGTGTTCCGCTTACTACCGGAAGTAAAGGTCAAACGTCAAATTCTGTGAATATCGAATTTTCAGTATGATTCCAAGAGGAAAGATTGCCCGACATGAACCCTCTCAGATGGGTAATTCCATAAATTTGGGAGTCACTAATTTTGTGTCCAAACTTTCATTGTCATATATTTCACCTTCAAATTGTCAGTACAGTTAGTTACTTAGATGAGGTTTTACGGCTCAGTTTGTAACCAATTGTCAGTACATAAAAGCATTAAAGTAGTAAAAGATGGCCCTTGTCATACGATTGTAAGTGATACCTTACATGCTCTGAAATGTACAAAAAAAGCATATCAAAAAGAGTTATAATCTAACTCCATGTTATGACCCTACGTCCAAAACTGACCTTTTCCAGTTTGTTTTAGGTGGACATCAAAAGCGCAACAATGACAAATTAAGTAAAAAAGTTTCATCCGGAAAATTAAATTGTGTGATACCCCTTAAACTGAAATTAGTAGAAAGATGCATATTTAGGAAGCACTTGCACAGTGCTCTGGAATTTAAGCAGCTTCGCTAATTCTGTATAGATATAATATGCAATAGCACTGTGAACAAAGTAAAGATTTATGTAACAATCCGTGTACCTGTTTGGTGCCCTACTTTAAATAATAATTCTTCGTTAAAATGTAACTTGGGAAATTCCAGAGTATTCTCATGTATTTCCATTGTACTCTATAGGCACTGTTAAGAAACACTTAGTTTGCTGAATTAAATTAGTTGTTCACTGTTGTTCACTTTAAAAAAAGGGGCACTGCTAGACACCAAATGGTGTTCCTTCTTTAAGAAGCACATTTCCCAAGTATAGCGCAGTCTCTTCATTGAAACTGTACTTCTATTCCATACAAGACCACCCTGCATACCATCTTTAACATTGCACTCCTTTTGGAGTGGGGTAGGGTGCAGTAATGCTTTCAATGTTTTATGGAAAGTCTATGTTTGTTGTCTCCGTTACATGGGAAACTCTCTGAACCGTGTTTTGAACAATACCTGCCTCAATGAATGTTTTTTAAACCATAAACATTATCTTCATACAGTCAGTACCCCTAAATAATACAAATATATAACATTTGTTGTTAATCCTTTTTTAATTCTTGAATTGGAAATTTTACATAAATGGTACAAATTGGCCCTCTTATTTAAAGAATTATCAAGATATAATGGAAATGCATAGATCTACCAAAAGACGTAAATGCCATGGAAACCAAGGTCAAAGTTCACGTGACAGAAGGTCAGATGTATATATGTAAAAGCAGATTTGACGATTCATTCAAAATGTCATTTTGCACAGCGAAAGGATATAAGGCAAAAAGAGTCATTTTTGCATAAGGGGTATGGTACTTTAATTTATTTCCTACCTTACAACATTTGCTTCACATTTCTTCGGTAACATGTTCTACACTGAATCCTCCACAAATTTGGGGGCTTATAGGTTACACTTTGAAGGAGGACAAATTTTGGGATTATAGGTGCTCTTCTTATCAACAGACAGTACATAAAGATGGCAGAATTCAAAGGAAGTGCGACACAATTTTGAAAATACCAATTTTGCAATTTACATTGTAAAAATTGGTTAACATTGGATAAACCAGACAAAAGGGAAATAAAGGCTTCACATGTCTTGCCATAAGCAGTGCAAATATAATGATAGGCACAACGCTTTGTTCCAAAACAACAAAAAAAAAACAGACTGAAGTGCGAGACTTAACTACGTTTCTTTAAAAAAGTAAAACTTTCACATTTAATAAAATTGTTTTTAAATTTTAAACTGTAAGTGGTACATTCAAAAGTCGCCGAAGGACACTTAAAATAACAGTTTGATCACGTAAAGAGTATTTTGAGGTTACTCAAGCGTGTTGCTGAGCAGAAGCGTAAGTTTATTTGTGACGTAAGGTATACAGGATGAACATCAAAATACATCTGGCAAAGTGAATAAATACTGACAGAGAAACCTTGTTTATCAATTTCACGATTACGTCTTTACATTCATCATTCATTGTAATCATCTTAATATATTTCCTTTATTAAAAATTCGGCTGACTTTTTCATTCTAGATTGTCATCATGAATACCACGTCTGTCTCCGTTGCCAGTTTTACTTATTTCATGGAAAGTAGCGATCCTACAACCAGTGGGACGACGCAATCGATATCACTAATATTTGTGATACAGTGTGTGGTTGGATGTTTGGGTATCTTCGGCAATTCCTTCGTTTGTTTTGTGTTCCTTCATCGTGGTACCCAACGAAACCAAACCAACCTATTGATAGTCCACCAAGCCGTCATAGACCTTCTGTCATCGGTTCTATTTGTGGCATATACTGGTTATGTTTCTATCCCTGATCAATACTTAAACATTTATGTTCTTGATGCTTTTTTGTGCTTTGTTGTAGAGAGTGGTGCCCTGCTGTTCGGTTCGCTAGCAGTTTCGACGTTCAATCTCGTTCTCATTTCGTTGGAAAGATATTTTGCAACAGTTCATTCTCTACTGTACCGTGAACTTTTCAACCGACGAAATGTGCGTTGCTTGATTGCCTTAGTTTGGCTTATTGCGCACATCCTGCAGTACTTTATTGTTTGGAAAACCCGTCGGTTTTCAGGAGGTGCATGTGAAGTCGAATGGTCAACAGAATCCTTCGGAGTCATTCTTTTCTTGTGGGAGTACCTTATTCCGGTGTCCATCATGTTATTTTCATATGTGTTTATTATCAAAACAATTCACGTAAGTCCATTTTCGGGAAACAAGATATCTAAAAAGATGTCGACCAAAGTTCAGAAAGCTAGAACCGAGAGGGATAAAAAATATATTCGAGATACGATGAATAAGTCGGAAGGAAATTCAAATAAAATCCAAGAGAACGATGAAAGCGAAGCAGGTAGCAACGAATCGTCCCTGGCGAGTCATTCTTCACCTGTGACAATTTCTAGTACAATCAGTGATGGCAGCAAACCGTGTCACCCACCAACTAGCAAGACCAAAAGAGTTGGTAACCCTAGTTCCTGGCGTGTAGAGGCCACCAGAGCCCTCATCATAGTCTACCTGGTGTACCTGGTGTGTTGGACTCCGAACCAAATGATCTTTCTTTACTCGAATTTGACTAAGTTTCTTAACATGCAAGGGCTCTTCTATCGGATTTCAATCATTCTTGCCATATGTAACACATGTGTGAATCCTTTCATTTACGCACACCGCCATCAGACTTGTAAAGATAGAGTTCGAGAAATATTTTCAGATCCTAAGTGTAAGTGGTGCAGGAGAGAATAGCGACAGTTATAAACTTGCAGACCTTTGTCATTTGGTATAGAAAATAAAATGAACAGGTAGACCCATTTGTAAGCAAAATCTTTATGTTTAAATGTAACGCAGATATTAATGTAAAGGTTCAATGTTCATCACATTTAAAATTGTCAATAATTTGTTTAAGGCTGTCTGATATACGCCTATCCTCCCCCTTCGAGTTCGGAAAAACCTATTTCTCTCTCAAATTTTGGGGGAAAATTGGGGAATTTTTTCGGGTAATAAATGTTTTCCAACACCCAAAATATCACTAAGTGCAGACTGACATTCAATACATAAGAATGCTTTTGGTAATGGCTGGCTTTTAAAGTAATGGATTTTTTAGGCGAAGAGCATTATCCTCATAGATGCTTGCCAAGTGATTACTGCGACGGTGAACTTCATCCTTCAGAATTACGTCAGAAAGAGGTAAGCAAGGTTTTTTTTACAATGCTTGTAGTTGGGAAGGCAAAGTATTAAATTTGAAAAATATAGGTAGTAATGTTGATTGTATGTTCCCAATCAGTTGTTTTGTTTCCATGTGGTTGTTCGTATATAAAGACGGATCATAACAAGAAGTACCGATTCCTCCATTATGGTATCTCTCTAAATCCACACGAATCCTCCTCAGAAAATGGCAGTTTCTACAGATAACGGACTAAGGAGAGATTTAAGGAGCTGTTGGCAACGATTGTGTTCCAATGGAGATGAAAACGAGTACGAATTATGGGAGACGAAATTTCTCGGACACTTACGTATGTTACGTCTGAAGGATACAATACTAGGCTCCACGTCAGATGCACAACGAGACAATGCTGCTATCAGTAGTAATAACACTGATAGCAATGACGCTAGCAACGAGAGTGGAAAGCTTAACATTAATGTCGAGCAGAGCAATACTTCGAAGAACGAAGAGTGTTATGCAGAACTGATTCAGGTCTTGGACGATAAATCTCTTTCATTGGTCATGAGTTAGTTAGTTAGTAGATGAGGTTTTACGGCCCAGTTCTTAACCCATTGGTTTAAGTCGATCCGGCCACGGCCTCTTTTTCCACTTGTGGCTCACTGGCTTGTTAAGAGATGCAGCCGATGATGGTAGGAAAGCTCTACAGATACTAAAAGAACAAATGTTACCTTAATGCAGGTAAGCCAAAGATTATAGGGCTAATGCTATACACCGAGCTCACCAGCCTAAAGAGAAGCTTGAATGTGACCGTAATAGATTAAGTAATCAGGGCAGAGAAATCTATAACCGCTTTGAGAAATGCAAAAGAAACTCTCAGTGATGACTTATTAACAGCAATGATCCTGAAGGGCTTACCAGAATCACTCAAACCGTTTGCTGTTAACGTCACACAAAGTAACAATGCTTTTACTTTCATGGAATTCAAAATTAAGTTATTATAAGTTATTATATCCAGCCTCTGAAGAGGGAAATTGTGAGGAGATTGTGAAAACATATATGAAGCAGTACAAAAACTGATATACAGAAAAAAATTTAGTGGTCGGCGCAGGTTTACCAGTTGCAAACGCAAGGAGTCAAACAGATTTTCTACTGGAAGATGGAGGGATGGTACCGGCAAGCCGTACTCCTTCCCCCAATGATCCCCTGGTACTTGTTGTCCTTGGAGTGTGACGTTTGACGGCTGATGTTTTAAAGTACGTACTTTCTTGCATTTTCGGCAGATGTTGTTCCAGATTTTTTGATGACCAAAGTGGTACTCTTTGATCTCGTCGGCTTCCGTTTAGTAGAAGCTGATTAGAGTTTGTTTTTTCAATGTTCCATCTTTTTTCATGTAAATATGAACGTTTACATTACTCAAGTATTGATATTTTTTAATTTTTCACAATTATGACGATCTATAAATCTTTGTCAAGAGGCATTAGGGATAGTTCTAAATGCAGGAAATTATTTTCTCGTTTGCACAAAAACAAGTACAGTTTCATATTTTTACAGGAAACTCATTCCGTCGAAACTGATCAGAAATATTGGTCAATCGAATGGGGTGGGAAAGGCTTCTTTCCCCATGGGACTAGTTTAAGTACGTAAAGGGTTGTCATTCTTTGCAAACCTATAAATTTTTTGTTTGGTTAAATGATGCTATTATTGACACAGATGGTCGTTACATTATTTTAAACACTACTATTGAAAACTTTAGAACTTATCAACATTTACTCTCACGACCTTGACAGAAATGATCTGATCTCTCTATAATTGGCAGGTATACTGGTATTCGTAAGTGGGAATAGGTCATTTGGGTGGGGATTTCAATTTGATTTTTATTTTGAACTTCAGAAAATTGGTGGAGTACAGTGTCAAACTTAACAGTAAGGGAAAAGTTACTTATTGTAGCTATTCATTGTAGATTGGATTTCTTTGTGGTATCCAGACACCTTAGAACATCTGTACTGAATAGTAGTATTCTTTCTCTCCACGGCTCTGATCATTCAGATGTATCCCTGGAATTACAAATAGATGTCGCACGGGCACGTGGAAGTTAAATACTGCTCTTCTGGATGACCCTGTTTATATTGAGACTATTTAAAGCACAATCCCCAATACAGTAAATTCTTGCAGCGATAAAGATCCGAGTTTCGTGTGGGAGGCTTACAAACTTAACATTCGGTCTGACGCGATCCCCAATTCAAAGTATCGTGCTATCTAGCGTGATTGTCGTAAACGGTACTTAGTTGACCGTATTTCCCATTTAGAGCAAATACAGGCAAACTGTCCTTCTGACAGTGTAAGAATCATCGTTCGGATGCGGGGTCTGCATTAAATATCAAAATATGATTTTAAACTTAAGGTATGATTATTCGTTCTCGTGTTGGTTGGACTGAAGATAGAGAAAAAAGTACTCAGTGTTTTCAGAATCTGGAAAAAAGAAATAAGACTCTAAATACTAGTAATGAATTGGTTTCAGAAAATAATGAGGTTATCCAGGGCCCAACAAACATTTTACATGAATTAGAACAGTTTATAAAAGTTGTATACTAAGCGTAACGACGTCACGTCAGCAATTTTTTTAAGAATTCTACTCTGAATCAGTTAAGCTTTCATCTGAGCAACAACAAAGTTGTGAGGGTAAAATCAGTCTGGAGGAATGCTGTATTTCTTTACATTCTATGTCTACTCAAGAGCCACCTGGTTCAGATGGTTTACCTGTAGAATTTTATGAGGTTTTCTGGGAGGAAATTGGGGCCCTGGTAGTGAATTAACTTAATTACTCATTCCAGTGAGGTTTTATCTCGGATGTGCAGGGCAGAGCATGCGTAACTCTTATTCCAAAGCACTGTAAAGATCCCCGTTATCTTAAAAACTTGCGTCCTATTTCCTTACTTAATACAGACTACAAATCTTGACCAAATGTTTAGCTCGTCTATTGAAGGGTGTTTTATCATATTTAATAAGTCATGAACAAACAGGTTATTTAAAGGGGCGTTACATCGAGGAAAACATTAGACTAATACTAGATCTTGTCAACTGTTGTGAAAAAATGCAGGACTTGGAGCCTTACCCTTTTAAGATTTTGAGAAGGCTTTCGTATGCTTGGATTGGAAGATTTGTTACCTTTTTCAACTTCAGTAAAAGTCATTTACTTCCTTTGGGACCTCTCCATAAGAATACACCTGGTTACCTCACTAAATTTCGTTTTGACATTAGGTACAAATCTATAAATTACCTAGGCATCTCTTTTACACATCATCATGATAATTTATTTGCTTAAACTTTTTAGAATTAAAATTTTACTGAATATTTGGTCTTCCTTGTGATTATTAAAACGTTTGCCTTATCTCAGCTCGTTTATCTTTTCACAGTCCTTCCTCCTCTTCCATCAAGCAATTTTTTTTCGAGACTTAGAAGCTATGTTTTACATTTTAATTTGGTCTAGAAAAACTAATAAAATACGAAGGTCAGTTTTAATCAACAAGAGATCTAATGGGGGACATAATATGACGGTTATTGAATGAGTGGCGAAAAGGTTACAGTGTAAATGGGTAAAGTTTATTTTGATGAGAATCGTAGTCCATTAAAAATGTTATTCGACTTTTCTCTTAAGAATTATGGGGCGAAACTGCTGTTTCAGAGTAATTTTCATAAAAAGGATATTATGGTCTCCAACAGTTCCATTCAAGGAGTTTGCAACAAATCTTCTGATTTTAATTTTCGTCCTTTTGAAGTAAACAATTAAAGCAATGGGAGTATTTTGAATAATTCTTTTACTAAGAGTAATAACACGATTATTTATTCTCGAATTTTACATTTGAAGAAGGGCCATTTCATTTTTAACTTAACTGTTTTGATGATGAAGGTACTGCTTTAGAGTATATGGCGTTTATCAATAAGTTTAACATCGAAAACAATTTCCCATTTCCCATCCAAAATATTGAACCAATCCACTCTCTTGCCGAAAGTTATTCTCGACTGACATCTGACATTTCCTGCACCAGTCCTACCAAGACTACTTATAATTATTTTATCATGAAAAAACGTCAGACTCCTAAAGCTATTCACAAATGGGAGCAATCTTCAAACAAAATTATGATTTGATCAGTATTTTCAATATGCCTTTTCTAGCAGTTCGTGAGGCTGAAATACAGTTCTCCAGTTTCGTTTTATTCACAGAATCGTTGCTACTAATGTTTGTCTTACATAAAATTAAGTATATGGACTCTTCTTTGTGCACCTTTTGCAATACTGAGCCGGAAACCCTAAAAAATCTTTTTATATCTTGTATTGTCACCCAGCAATTTTGGCAGAGTGCTGTGAACTTGTCTTAATAATGTCAGTCTTGTTGGCTGGGAGCTTATAAAGTTTGGGTTAATAGATGACTTGAGACAGCCTTGAAACAGTTTAGTGATGAAAACAAAGTCTCTGAGAACAAGGAAAGTGGTGAAGTTGTATCTCAGAGTGAAATGTTGAGAGAAAATGAGAATACGGAGGAAACTCTATCATCCGCACACCCTAGTAAGTTGGTGACAAACATAGTGAACATGAAAAGAGTAGAGAAAACCAAGGTCATAATTATACTAGGAGAGAAAGAAAACCCCCAAAGTACTTAGATGATTATGCATCAAATTTGGATGATGATGTCATTATTTCTAGTGTTGATTACTAGTATAGAGTTTGTGGAATCCCCCAAACATACAAGGAAGCATTCAATTCACCTCACTCATCAGAATGAAAATTGAGGAGGTGAATGTATTTAAGGAGAATGACACTTTTGTGTTAACTGTCTTACCTAAGGGTAAAACTCCAGTGGGGGAAATGGGTCTATCCAAGGTTTACAAAGTTTCAAGGCCAGATATGAAGTTATAATGACAACAGCCAGGTGAAAGGAATAGATTACAAAGAAACTTTTGCACCAACAGCTAATCTCACGTCAGTTAGGTCCTTACTGCAATTAGCAGTACAAAATGACCTAGTAGTTAACCGGATGGATGTTAAAACTGCCTATCTTCACGCCCCTATTGAGGAAGATATAAGCAACTTGAAGGATTTGAGGAACAAACAAAGAAAGGAGAAAAGTTGTTCTATAATTTAAAGAAATCTTTATATGGATTAAAACAATCTGGAAGAAATTGGAATAGGTTGTTACATGATTATCTAGCAGAAAATGATTTTGTTCAGAATGTCGCAGACCATTGTGTATACAACAAAGAGAACACAAGTGATGTGTTCATTATTATTACGTGGGTAGATGACTTATCTATTACAGTAAGCGACACTTGTTTACTAAAGAAATTAAAGGCAAAGATGGAGGAGAAATTTAAAACGAAAGATTTGGGGGAAAATATCACAATTTCTCGGTATTCATTTTGAGCAGAATGAAGGTGAAATTTAAATGAACCAGAAGAGTTATATAAACAAATTGCTTGAGAAAGTTGGAATAGCTGAATGTCAGCCTAGATCCACCACATGTGAGCAGAAGTTAGAATTTTATAGTACTGAAACCGTTAACTCTAAGACATATGGAATGATTTTCGGTAGTCTGATTTACACAACGATATGTACTAGACCAGAGAAAAGTTAGGTTGTTAGTAGATTGTCTCAGTTTATGTCAGAGCCAAAGACAGAGCATTTGATTACAGCCAAACATGTGCTAAGATATTTGAAAACCTTAATTAAATACGAGCTTTGTTACAAGAAGTCCAGTAAACCATTGAGTTTCAGGGCTTCCTTTAAGAATTTTTTAGTGGGGCCATGTTACGAAAGGGACCATTTTTCGCGCTGAGCGCGAAACCAGCCGTGAAGCGCGAGGTTAGCGGGTGGAGTCCATGGGCAAAGCCCCTGCGGGGGTCCAGGGGGCAAAGCCCCCGGAAGCTCTGAGGCTGAAGCATATTTCTGAGTGAAAAATACATTCTCAGGGTAGGTATATTTTGGTCCATCATAGTGCAGCCATTAAATGCAAAAATTCCCAATAATTTTAGTGTATAAGGCTATTCCTCTACTCAGGCCACCATAATATTAAGTGGTTGGAGTCCAGGGTCTGCTTTAGGGCCCCTGGTGGGGTCCAGGGGGCGAAGCCCCCGTATGCTTAGACATTCTAGCATATTTCTGGGTGAAAAATGTAAGTCTCAGTAAAGATATACTTTGGTTTAAAAATGCATCCTCCTAAACAAATACTCCAAATAATTTTGAAATATTCGGAAATTCCTACTGTCAGGCTACTATATTTTAGTTGAGTGGGGGGATCTGAGGGCCTAGGCAAAGGCTCTGACTGGGGGCACATACCCCAATGCCCTCCTTGGTGCCGCCACTGAGAGTAAGCGGAAGGTCAACATTAAAGGGCATGTACTTTACAAAGGATTTTTCAGAAAAAATCTAGATTACCAGAAGTTGTACTTTACATGGCCTATAAGTAATTTATCACCTTATTTTCCTCATCCTTATCTTCCTGAGTGAAGTAGTTCAGTACTGTTTTCTAGCCTGTCTTCATTAAATTGGGCAATTTTCAACATTTGAAAACAAAATTTCCCATGAAAGGGACCATACTGGGGGGCCAAATGAACTGACTGGGGGGTTGTGCATGGGACTGGGGGCCATGGCCCCAGTATGTATGTTAAAAAGGCCCTGTCGAGTTTGATAGCTTATAGTGATGCAGGCTGGGCATTTTCAGTGTAAGTCAGGAGAAGTACCTCAGGTTACTGTGTGACTTTAATTGAAAATGATCTACTTATATCAAGGAAATCTAGGTTTACTAGATGTTATATGAGGTTTTTTACCGCCCAGTTTCCAACCAATTGGTTCAAGTCGAGCCTTTTTCAGTTGTGGCTCACTGGCTTGTTTCCCCTTACTCCATTGCTTATGCGGAGCATCACGCACAACGGCAGGTTCCATTTTTTTAAAGTCTTTGGTATTACTCGACCTGTGAATTGAACCCGGACCTCCCGCGTGAGAGGGGATGCTCTACCACTACACCAAACACGCGGTCTCATGGAGATGCTCCCAATCAGCTGTTTTGTTGTCACGTGATTGTTTGTAAATAAAGACGGATCAGAACAAGAAGTACCGATTCCTCCATTATGATATCTCTCTAAATCCACAAGAATCCTCCGCAGAAAATGGCAGTTTCTACAAGTAATGCACGTATTAGAAATAGTATTATAATGTTTTGTTTCAATCGTTTTGGTTGTAATTTACCAGGTCATAGTAACAAGGACGGACATTATGGACCAACAAACATATTTCGGGCTAGTAGAGAGCCATTTTAAAAACAAATATAAGAATCACTTAACATCATTCTGCTTTGACAGGTAAAGAAACAATAAGGAGATAAGAAAATATGATTGGTGTCTGAAGGACGCTAATTTACAGATTTTTACTCATTGGAGAATAATTAATGGTGCAAAACCTTAATTTTTAACATCACTAAAAGGTGCAATCTATGTCTGTATGAAAAGGTTGCCATCATATGTCAGCCAGGGTCATGTTAGCTAAGTAACAGAAACGAAATCGTGTCCACATGTAGACGGAGGAAAGTTTCTTTTGTGTAACAGTATGGAGCTAGCTTCATGGTAACAAATAGCCAACTCCCCGCAAAATAACCGTCGGACTCTCGTGGCTCATCTGATGTGCATGATTAAGCTCTGATTAAGCTCACCATGGGAAAAACGGTGGCATACATTCACACGTTATATACACCTGGTGTAGTCTGTTCTGCTGGCTATTTGAAACAGACCTGTCGTACTTAAAGAAATTATGTATGCATATACATATAATATACACACACGCATATAGGCTGTAGATAGGTGAGTTAACAGTAGTGAATAGTGCTAAAAGTTTGCGAAAAACTCCTGGTAGGAGTTTTCCCCAAACATATAGCACTATTTACTACTTTTTATTAACCTACACATTTTAAAAGTGCTATATGCAGTACTTTTACCTTATTTTTGTGTATATAGGCTAATATGTATGTATATAATATCTATTTTATATACATATCAATACATATATATATTACATGTATGTATATAGTGCATATTCATATATATATATATATAAACAAACAAACACATATATAAATATACATATTTATATTTGCGGGAGTACATTAGCCTACAATGAAAACCCTATAGTGTTTGGAGTTATGGCGGGCGTTGGCCTTCCACCAGTTGGTATGGAACTAGACGCAGTGAAATGTACAAATTTATCTCGTTTCACCACATTGACTGAATCATTCAGTGCACAACTGGGGCACATTTGCATATGTTCCAATACCTAAATAACTACTTGTGGACCGACCTAAGTCCTTAAAAGTAAATATTCACCGTTTTAAATTCACCAACATGGCGCACGTAAACAGCTATCGTTAAACTTTTCAGTCTCACTAATAAACTCCAACAATAGCTTTATCTCCTCAAAATACAATTCATTACAAAAGGTATGGAAGTTGCAATATTTAACACTTGTCGTAGTAGTAAACTCCAAAAACAATCTTAGCATAAGTTAGAATGGTCGATTGCAGGGCCCGTTAATCCATCTTGAAATTGTTCAATATAAAAATTTCTGTGAACTCCATCCACTTTATTAGCAATGTCCGATAAAACAATATCCAGAGATTCGGCCATTATTTCGACAATTATCTTACTGCTCAGGAGGCATCATCGAATAATGAACAGGAACATACTAAGACCACGCTTTAACGTGCACGTAAGAGTGTTAAAGGTCTGTTGACATGTAAATGTGATGCTTGCCTGTTTGATATAAAAACCATAAAAAATGATAAAAAATAGCCGCAATTCTCATTAAAATCCATCATATATTGACCATTTTACAAGACAATTACTGTTTTTCACCTACCATCATGAATAAACATAAACTACCTATGCAAACCTGTGACGTTCAGAGAGGGGCCTGTCAACTGGGTGTTATGTTATCCTTTGTTGGTTCAGCCTTCATTCCAAGGACAGCGGTAATTTTGGGATGCCCCCGGGGGTTAATTTTGGAAGTAGCTATTTAGTTCTTTGAAAACATCCACATTAAACACCAAACTAAAATCTAGCTATTAAGTAATTAACAGATAATTTATAAAGGAACAACAAAAAGAATACAGACACTGTGCAACACACCACCTCATATTTTTGCATAGCTAATGAACAATTCCCACCAACGGTCAAACTTTGAAGAGAAATATCTTGAGAACGGCAAAAGATATTCAAATAATTGCAACGGATTTTTGATGAGGGGATCTTAATCTAGCTTTTTTAAGTAGAACACCTGAAGTTATTACATGTCCACAGACTTTTAAGTTCATATTGAGGAACTAAACAATGGATTTCAGGTCTTTGAAGGAAATTCAATAGATTTCTCAAGTCTTCGGAAATTTAACAATAGACAGTCTATTTTTAAGGTTAAGGAAGAAAACACAAAGGAAATAACAAAGAAATCCTCAGATTGTATGTTAAGTCGACCTGTGTGTGTAGACTCGTACATTGGATGATTAGCACTGCTTGATTCTTGACGGCCAGGTCAAAAAGTAAACAACAAGTCATGTGGTTTGATGACGTCTGTGAAGAACCTCTATACTCGCAGGACGGGCTTAAATAGGGATTTGGCTTTCATGATCGGTCAAGCAGTTGGTCTTTAAACGAGGGGTTTGAGTGTATATATATATATATATATATATGTATATATATATGTGTGTGTGTGTGTAGTTCCTATATCTGTATATACAACTGAGGAAGGGCTGTGACAGCCAGAAATATTTTGTATTTCACTGATTTGTATAATATAGTTGGAAATGAATGTATCCATTTTTTGTGTCTCTTTGACTCTTGCGTATATATATATATGTATATATATATATATTACTTATTTAAAGGGGCTCTACCTGTTTAAGAAAAGGGAAATACATAACACAACCTTGTCGGAAGTGTTGGAATAACGTTTAAGCAGTCCATCCGAATGATAAAGATAAATTAAATCCATCACAGAAGTATTTCTTCCAGATATTGTTTGGATTGTTAAAAAATAACCACAATAACTTTGAAAATCGATAATGCTTGCACTGCAATCTTTATTCCATTCAATTCCACTCCTGGTTGAACAAACCAATGGGAGTGTTCTGATGTATGAATATGCAAAAGGATGCACAAAGGAAGGTCTCGACATATATGCTGTTGCTGTTATGTGCTGAAATTTATTAGAGGGGTCTTATTTTTCAACCTGTGTACAAACATCTGCTCAAATTGTAGACTGTAGGTAACATTTAATGGCAATTTTCATTTTTGATTCATTGTAGGTAAAGCCATTGTTTCCATCGATGCATAAAAGATGGATCGATGGATCAAAGTGACGAACAACTTGAGTGATCAAATATCTTCCATGGTTTTTTTTTGTAAATAAACAATTTGAAGTATTGAAAGTCTCGTCGGTAGTACATGTACGTTTCCTCAAAGAAATTTAACGCACACGAAACGACTGGAACCTGAGTCTTTTTCCTTGGAAAAACTCTTCAAGTCAATTATCTCCCTTAAACGGTATCTTACCTTAAACTAATGCAGGGGGGGGGGTTTAGAGGGAGGGAGAATGAAACACAATGAAGAAATATGACTATATTATCACAGGCAACGGACATACTCTTCTACAAAGGCGTCTGAACACAAGCAGTTTGACGCTACTCCACATTGATTTCTAAATTATTAAAAGTATCAGAAACTGAGCTCCAGTGAGTGATTAAGTTTGAAATTTTACTCTAAAAGATTGCAATATGGCGGCATAAAAACAAAATTCACATATGAGTGGTGTCCTTTGCAAAGTTTGCCCATGTACGACTAGGGAAAATCACAGGCAAAAAAAGGCTCTGCGAAAGTATCAACTTGTATCCAACCTCAGTCGTGACTTGTGCAGGGTACTACTGTTCTTATGAACTAACCATGGATTACTTCTTCATCAATTTTTTGTGTGAGTGCAAATACCATGTTTAACAAGCGTGACGGAAACAGGTTTTCGTGGCGAGCATATACTACTAAAAAGGTGTCACATTAACATGAAAAAAGTTGAGCAATGGGTAATATTATTTTTTAGTGACTGTGTTGTATGCGATATGAGTGTAGATAAGGGAATACAACGTGTTTACAATTTCAAAGTTGCATGCAAAAGAAAAAAAAAAGAACGACGAGGAGCACCAAAATAGAAAACACAAAGGAGAATTCAACATTAGAATCAGCGACCAAACGAAGGAATCAATGTCAGTATGATTTCGGGGTTCAGAGTACTTTTAGCATAAGTTCTATACCTTCTTTTTACAATAAGTGTATTCATACAGTCAAAAGGGCTTATTCACTCCATTTTGTCTATCTGTTCCTTTGTTTTGATGTTCAACCTGTGGTTTCTGTTTGTTTCTTTGTTGGTGGTCATTAGAGAGACTTGTATGTAGAGACAGATAAAGATCTCTTTTGAGAAACTGAGATACAAATGAGAAAGGAATAAATAATTTTAATGTAAGTAAGCAGCCTGTTAAAGTTCAAACGACAAAGAGTAGGTATTTGAGTAGGGAAAAAGAAGACTCCTGTAGGAATATTAATCTCGTAGAAACATCAAACGGCTGGTAAATTCTAGGTTCTCCGACTAAGTAAGTTTTAATGGACATTTTTGATCAGGCGCCATTGGGAAAAACAGAAAGCCCGTAGGTGGCTGCCTAAATACCTGTACTAACCGGTAATATCAGAATTTCCAGATGCGAATTTTTACCGACATTAATAAACTGGCCAAGATGTGAAAAAGGGTACCGCACCTGGAACTCTTCTTTAGGCCTATTTAGAGTTTTAAGAGGGGAAAAAAATATAACCTTTCACCTATCTCTCCCCCTGAAAATTCTGATCCACCTCCGTAAAAGAGGCTCACGCAGGTAAAATAAAAATAAAAAAATTATATGCCACTTAGTAAGTTGGAATTAGGCCCTCTTGTTTCAATTGCAATTTGTCTTAATATAGTTTCTTGCACAAACCCGTAGCCACAATTTTAGCTGTGACATTTTAATCTCAGTTCATAGTCAGACAGGCGCATAGCTACGGCCCGGGGCCTGCTCCCAGATGCTTGTTTATCCCCCCTCCCAAAAAATAGTGTCCTAATAAAATGTGTAAGAATTAAGAAAAAATAAATGTATACAAAAACATTTTGCGCACGTATGATATCAACTAATAATTTTAAAAGGATGAAAAATATAGCACCAGATTGCATCCGAGGAACCTAACTATTTGAAATTTCATCTTCATCAAAGAGATCACCCCTCCCTTAGGCCAAAGAATTGTTTGTTTGTCCTCCAGACCTGCCCAAAAGGGCCGTCAGGCGGGCCGTTTATTCTAATTTGTTCGACCCTACTGCCTAGGCTTGTACGACCCGCCATGCTAACTTCTGTTCACATATTATGCGCATTATATTCAGACCAGAGCATGTTACTGTAGTTCGCAGCTGAAGTACAGACTCTGCAGAGTGCCCACTCTGATTAGATAAACCAGACCTACCTTATAAAACATTCAGTTTCCATCAAACATTATGAAATGAAGAAAGAACATAGTAATTTCGTCTGACATTCCACCCCCGCCACGTGCTGCAATCCTCTCCAATAACACCTATATGTGAATGAAAGGTTTCCACATTTCAGTCCCCAGCGAACGTAGGCAGTGAGCACGTCAATCCCAACCTAACACGTCTGGGAGTGGCAATGTCGATTGAAGAAAGCTTTTTTCTATTTTCGTAGTATGAAGGTGACACCGTACTCACAACGAACATCAGTGTAGAGAGCCACGTGCATCGAGTCTCGAGATTATAACAGCATTCTCGAGCTATGGGCTGATCGAATCATGGTGGACTGTATCTCCGCTGGTACGGTACGCTGCGAGGCAGACCCGCGAGACCACTGAAATAGCTGTATGGCGAACAACTGTGTATATTTGAACCAATTACGTACGTAGGTATTCTCCATAGCCTAGCCAATGTTGAAGTGACACGGAACGTAACTCCAGGAACATGAGGAAAAGCAGGCCTATGATTTCCCTCGAGTGTGTGTGTGTGTGTGCGTGTGAGTGTGAAGGCAGCGGCGTAACGATCAGCCTGGGGTCCCCGGCTCTTGGACCCAAAGGCCCCCTTATCAGTAGGTCCAGTGGCGCCACCAGAGGCTGGCGATTGGTAGGCACTATAAAAGATGGTTCTTTAGGCACACCCTAGATACATTTGGCCAGAAGGTCGGTTTAAAATGTGCATTTTTGAGAAATTTTTGAAAATTCAGGTGTCTTTGATGCAAAATGCAGGTATCTTATGCAAATCTTTCAGTTAATTACATGCATAGAAATTATCATTATTTAGTATTTGGCTGTAGCATGGCACTCGTTATAAAAAGTGTTACGACAAATGCACACTGTAAATGTTACCGTATATGCTACTCATGTCATAACATTGCTCTAAGATTCTTTCCTGATGCGGCGTCCCTGAAGAGGTCGGAGTTGTACATTTTTCGGAAAAGTGTTTTGGTTACAATAATGTATTGTTGCCCCAATAATAGTTATAAGATATTGAGCGTGTGCCGTGATGAATGGGCGCAAAGCACGCGGAAATTTTGCATTGAAAATCTTCCCCATAACAAAATGTGCATTGAGACACTTTAAATTCCTTACAAAATGCATCAGCCAAGTAAAAAGCGAGTCTTCCCTTGAATTCCACTACTTTGCATTCTTGCAATGCCCTGCTCTTCCATAATGACTTCAATGCACAAGAACAAGCGGCGTGATTGAATAGAACCCTCACCTTTAAATGTCCAAAGAACTAAATGCTCATTTCCATTCCTGAAGCAAGGAATATTGTAGGTGCAATCCCAATGCTTAGACCACGAATTTACTAAGCCTGGCTTTTTTTCTGTGCTTCAGTGTAGTGGGGGCCCCCTTTTGGTTGGGGGCCCCAGCTCAGCACGGTCCGAGCCCATAGGAATTACACCACTGTGTGAAGGGGCGTTTAATTTGTTCTGCTTCCGATTGGAACATTCAACAATAATGGGAAATTCAGTGCAAGGTTTTTTCAGTATACACAAGTTCTGTATTAGGAACAAAAAACTTTCGTCGGAAAATATATAGGTTTGTGTACATTAAAAAGTGAAAGTTAAAAAAGAATACGAGCGGACGAGAAATTACGTGCAGGCGGCCAATGCGTGACCCTTCACTTGATACCTACAATATTGGACAGAACTCGTTGGAACATCCCTGCACCCCGCTCCCCCGTACAATGTTGGAGATACTAATGTCAATTCGGGATGCACTGCATTCGCTTGGATACAACATTGAACAAGATTGTCTGAAAATTAGCAGCTCATTTTTATATGGTTTTGGGAGAAATTAGAGCGATAGACTAAGAACTTCGCTTCATATTTTCAAACGTAATGATAGTTTTTTTTCTGTTGGGATGAATTTTTGGCAGATTAAAAAAATAATAATAAAAAAATAATCATCCATCAACTATAAACGGTAGTCACTTCAAGGGAATCAACGTTAATAAGTCGTAGCAATTATTTTAATTTTGACTATATGAGAGGAGAAGGAGTCAACTGACTGCTGGAGAAGTGCACATGAAGTGTTTTCGCCCCCCCCCCCTTCACAAAAAAAAAATACATACATCGATTTTAAAATCCATCACAAATTAGAGCACATCAATTTTCAACGATAAACTGCAGTTGTTAACAAAAGGGTCAATTATCCAGGAACATTTATTCAGTACTGTTTATCGTAGCGCTATTTCGTTTTGGAAGTCTTACTACATGGTTTTCTTCTCCTTGTTGTTTTAGAGTACTGTAAGCGGAATGTATGGCTTTATGGGTAGTGTCTATTAAAATGAACCGTACAGTCACGGGTAGGCTTCGAATTTTGACTGGGATCTCCTTCGTTACTGAATAAACGTCCACATTCTTTATTTGCTTTGAAAACATTGCTTCGAATTTTCGACGCAAGAAGTCAGAAAAGTTGGTAACGAACGTTCATTTCCTCATTGGGTTTGCATGTGATTTTTTTCTCATTGTAGGAAATCTCCACCAATAATTTGACTGATTTGCCCTTGAGAGTATCGATGGCCTCTAATCTTTATGCAAACTGTTGCTTTTGTTAGACGACGTGAACGCCTGGCTTCCGTAAGGACATCCCTATGCTGTGATTTGCGAAATTCCGCAACAGCGTCCCCAACTAATAATGACCACTTTTTATTCAAAGTGATCTCAGCATTTGGGAAATGATGTCATAGGCAGATATCAGGGCCCCCGTTGTTTCCACCTTGTGCACATTCATGAAATATCCCAGCCTAAGCTCCGACTTGATACCTTCTTATACTAAGACGATCTTCGACAAATCTCGCTGGAACACCCCTGAACCCCCGCTCCCCCGTACTATGTTGCAGATAATGTCAATTCGGGATGCACCGCATTCGCTTAGACACAGCATTGAACTGGGGGAACTGGGGTTTTGCAAACCGTGCACAACATTGAACTGCATGGGGAACGTGGATTTGGTAAATCGTGCACGACATCATACTGTACATGGTGCAAAGGTGGGAGGTGTTCCAACAGTTTTGTCCAAGATTGTAGGTACCCTAAAATTTTATCCTAGCTACGCCTTTGTAGTCAGGGATAAGGCGTCACATTACCGAGTAGGCTGTACTATATACCGCTGACTAACTTTAGACTACCACTAGCAAGGCTTCACACTTGCCGTAGAACATTAGGCCTACAGTTGACTCACAATCACAGTTATTCAAATAAATTACCGGTCGTACTTCGGGACTGATTAAACCAATATTTCGTTAAGTTAAATGGGTTAAAACATGAGACTAAGATTACGAGAGAGTAGCTATTGTCGGGGATATTCTTCTCTTCCCAGATGCTGAGCAGCGTGTGTTGTG
This sequence comes from Holothuria glaberrima, assembly GCA_009936505.3. Lineage (NCBI taxonomy): Eukaryota > Metazoa > Echinodermata > Holothuroidea > Aspidochirotida > Holothuriidae > Holothuria > Holothuria glaberrima. The sequence goes on from WURT03654457.1 coordinate 33,368, forward strand.
CGCCCTCCACATTACCGGTATTACATGTGACTATGAATATACGTTTGCGTATCGATATGATGAAAAAGTATGGGCTTTCCTATTCTTACAGCACTTGCTTAGCTACTCAAGCACCGGCTATAGTACCTGCATTATTTGAGCATTTGCAGTACACTTCATGTACAGTCGTTGTCATTACCTGTAATGTTCGAACTATGAATACGTAAACACGTATATACCCGTAGTCCCACATTCCGGGATAACGTCTGACACCGGCATTTTTACACTACCGGAATCCAGTAAATTTTGAGGATACCGAAAATTTAACATGATCATTTCGTCGGATGAATCTGTTCGCAAACTAGAATTTTCCGAATTAGGTAAGTATTCTGCAACGACCGTTAGGAAAGTATACCAAAAAGCCCAAAGGCTTTGTGATTGCTTGCCGAAAGGGGGATGCTTTATTACACAGAGTTTTTGCCTCCAATTTATATTTCTTAACTACATCATTTTTATGATGCATTCACAATTTGACCTCTGCTGACCTCCCACGACCTTTGAACCCCACAAAAACTTAAATAATGAAAAAATATGAAAAAAGAATCCCTTGTGATGTCATGCTAACAAAGTTCAGGTTTTGACCTCTGGTGACCTCAAATGACTTTTAGCCTCCACCAAATAATAGGAATCTTACTCTCAACATGACAAATCTATACCAAATATGAAAAGAGTCTGTCATTCCTATCTTGAAATGTGGTGATTTCAAGGTTTTCGGTCTATGACCTCTGGTGACCTCAAATGACCTTTGAACTCCACCAAAAACACTACGGTTTTCCTCTAAACATGACAAATCTTATAAACCAAATATGAAAAGTGTACGTCATTCCTTTCTTGAGATATTGTGATTACAAGCAATTTTACGAGGTTTTCGCAGTTTAACCTCCGGTGACCTAAAATGATCTTTGACCTCCACCAAAAGATTTAGCGTCCCTCCTAGCAAAATAACAAATCTATATGCCAAATGTGAAAAGTGTCTGTTATTCCTATCTTGAAATATCATGATTACAAGATTTTTGGTCTTTGACTTCTGATGACCTCAAATGACCTTTGATCTCCACCAAAAACTACAGGTTTCTTCCTCTAAACATGAAAAATCTATATACCAAATATAAAGTGTCCTTCATTCCTTTCTTGAGATATCTGGATTTCAAGGTTTTTGCAGTTTTACCTAGGTGACCTCAAATGACCTTTCATCTTCACCAAAAACAATAGGCCTTTTCCTTTCAGCATGACAAATCTATATAGTTAGTTAGATGAGGTTTTACGGCCCAGTTTATAACCAATTGGTTTAAGTCGAGCCGGCCACGGCCTTTTTCCAGTTGTGGCTCACTGGCTTGTTTTCCCTACTCCATTGCTTATGCTGAGCACCAAGTAGGTTCCATTTTTAAAGTCTTCGGTATGACCCGGCCAGGATTTGAACCCTAGACCTTCCGGCTGTAAGTCGGATGCTCTAACCACTAGACTATGCAGTCGATCGACAAATCTATATAGCAAATATCAAAAGTGTCTGTAATTCCTATCTTGAAATAATTATGGGTACAAGCCATTTATGAGGTTTTCGCAGTGTAATCTCTGGTGACCTCAAATGACCTTTGACCTCTATCAAAAACAATAGGAATCTTTCTCTTAACATGACAAATCTATATCCCTAATATGAAAAGTGTCGGTCATTCCTATCTTGAGATATCGTAACTACAACGAGCTCAAACACACACACACATACACGCACACACGACATCACCATTGCAATGATTCCTTGCCTGCCTTGGCCAAGGAATCAATAATTTCAGCATAACATATTATACATTACGTAGATGTTCCAACAAACTTGCTTCCAAGGAAATTTCATTCCATGGAAAAACTGATTTGACATTGCAGAATATTTTGTGCAGTATTTTAAATTTAATTTAAAGTTGTAATACATTTTCTAAACAGGTGATCAATATTTCCATTATTGTGCTTTTAAAAAGAACAGACTAAAGAGAATCTCCTTTAAATTAAGACAACATGCAACCCCATTAAGCATTGGGTATGAATCATGAGGATATACATGCGTTTTTTATGTAGTATCAAACCCACGGCAGGGCTGGGTTTAAGCATGGGCCAGTGGAGCACGTGCCCAGGGGCCCCACGAAATTACATTATTGTATTTTCGGGGTAGTTTGTGGAGATCATCTTTGCTAATTTTCCTTTAAGAGGCTTACATGTTGGTAAGAAGGAAATCTATGGAGTACATTTCGATAAGAGGGGGATGAGGACAACCTTTGCCTCCTTTCGTGACTTACGTCACTGTAGTCTTGTGGAGAATTATAGTCGAAAGGGCCCCCACATTGGTTTGTGCCCAGGAACCCCCACAAAGGTAAATCCGGCCCTACCCCACCGCACCGGATGTAAAGAAGATTTAATCTATCTTTTTTAACTTCTGTAACAATGAGGATCATTTGAAATGTCGATGTAAACGAGAAAAACCACGTTAACACGTCTTTTGGAAACTAGTATGAATGGACATGAAATGGACGTGACACCTGTAGAAGTTCACAAAAGATACAAGCTACCCCTCATATGAACAGTTGAGGTGATTCCTCCTTGGGGAGAATCGGTTTCTCCAAATCGGAAAAAATAAGCAACGGGGACCTCTATTTTGACTATTTTACCAACATTTCTCTGTGTTCTGTACCTTAATTTTCTGTAGAGGATGGTTTTTGGAATCTCTTTGCAAAGTTTATTGGTAACTGTATGATCAAAGCTACCAAAAAGCTACGTCCTAATTGTTCTTAAGAGGTCTTCGTTTTCGCTAAACATTTTCTACATTAGGCTAGCAAGCCTATACATGTGCTGCATAAGTTATTTCCCAATCAGGAGAAGTTTTGTTTTCTTCCAAACGGTAGACATACCGGACTGATGAAAGCTCACGGGTAGGCCTTTCATACAATTTTCAATTTTGTATACCCTGCATATTGACATTTTGAACCAGGTGAGCTTGTATAGGAGAGTATCGGGTTTTACCCATTCATTTCATTCCGCAAAGAACAATTTTGCATAACGGAGAGATAAAATGCAAACAAGTGCCTAGAGTAACTTCAAATTCTATTTTTTCGCGATCAGTACTTCAGTTTATTGGTAACTGTATACACATCAAAATTAAGCACATCACTTCAACAACATAGTCTTAACTGTCTCCCTTAAAAAATAAATAAGAAAGAAAACACAAGGTTTTATATTAGTTGCAGGGAAACATCTTCCTCAGGGAATTTTCTTCAATAAGTACTCCTTTACTGATGGGAAAATTGAAACAAATTCAAGAAATGTGAAGCATGTCAACCTAAGTTTTGAGCGACTAGAGGCTTAAATATTTGAGAAGGTCATTTGGCCATCTTTTTGATACCTTACAATAAACTGGGGTGAAAGTGGTTAAAAATCTGACCATCTTCTAAAAGATGGAGTAATGTACTAAAAGACCCAACACATTTCATCAATCGAACTGTCTGCATGAACAATTGATTTCAAAGGTGAGTGCAAAATTTGATGTATGAAGTTAAATACGCATCTATGTTGATGAATCTTTTTTCCAAGTTCGTCGCGTACGTTATTTTTCATACAAATAAAGCCATTAATTCACAAAGAATATTTTGAATGTCTTCTTCAAATCACTTGGCAAACTCAACGTTCAGCATAAACTTTCCTCTAATTAAACCCAAGTTATCATAGAAAAACATGCATTCGTATGAAGAAAAACACAACCTACTGTATTTTACATATTTTCTCTGCTAAAATATAAATAAAATAATCACATTCGCATTTCTTCCAACGTATTGTACTTTCTTAAAGACCATATGCATTGACGTCATCCGACGTCATTTTAAAGAAAGGCAATGAAGCTTGCTAGATAATGTGTATGACTTTGGTACACACACTGTACACACGTCCACGATGTAGTCTAAGCAAGCCTAAAATTTAGCTGTCTGCATTTCTTGGTATAAGTTGCCATGGCATGAGCTTACCTCTGCCGAGATGGCAATTTCTGTTCTTTGATATCATATGCATAAAGTACGTCTATTAGTACTCAAACGATAGTTATCGCAATAAGCTATTTTATTGTAACATACTGTAAATCTGCACTTGTATGGGTAACTTTTCAATCATTATTGTAACGATTCTGGTAGAGATTCCCACAATGACCGGTCAAAACCTTCGGTTGGTCTTCCCCCAAAAGTTCCAAATTTATTGAAATAACTAATTACTAATCATGTCTCCTTTACCTTAAACCAGACTGTATAATTGTCTTTTATTTCCCTTTGTACGATACTTTCGTTTGCTGCACGAACACCACGTTTGATGAATTAAATTGTCAGTCTTATTGTTCATCATATTCCACAATATTAAGGTCATTTTATATAAATGACGTAACTGTATGATTTTGTTTATTTTGTTGTCATTAATTCAACAAACACAAAGAAACCCAAAACAGCAACTAGTACTACGACTACATTTTATGCAAACTAAAAAAGTGTAGTCTTAGTAAAGTAAAGTTAAGTTGTGAAAACAAGGCCCAAAGAGAGTTGTGACTGCTTAGTTGAATTTCATTCTGTGATCCAAAGTTGAATGCGAAACTAAATTAAATCAACTAATACGAACTTGGCAAAATAGGTAATCTTCAAGTATGTACAGGAAATTATTGTAGAGAGTGATCGAAAACAACAATATTCCAAAGTTTTAATATACTATGCATATAAATATACATTACAATGGACTTCTATCAAATGCAAAAGATGTTCAGTTTCAATATAATATGCAAATAAATATGCATTACCGTTGATTCCATCAACTACAAAAAATGTTATTTCACTCACACGTGTTTCTTTTTAAAAAAAGTTTACAGTAATGTATGCTGTTAACTTTTGACTACACTACTTTTTATTGAAATGTGTTTTGTCAGTTTTATGTATTGATTATTTAAGAACTTGTTAGTGCATGTTCTCATACGCTGTTGTCTAAAGCTTTCAATAAGTGGTGATGAAAAAAAACTTTCTGTAATTGGTAAGTCTGTTTTGAGGTATGTAATATATATGTAATAACTGTAAATCTTCAGTAAGCGTCTTATACTCTTTGAACAAGGAGATAGATTTTCATCTCTGAAATATCTGAGGATAAA
>WURT03654458.1:0-18750 GCA_009936505.3 Holothuria glaberrima
AGCACTTCACGAATAATACAAGAATAACACATGTAACCGATACACTCACAAATGAGCAGAAGACATTGCCTTCATTTAACAGGATGAAAGCTTCTTCACAAAGATAACAGAATAGCAATCACTAAAACAAAACGAAATGAATACGTGGTATAAATATTTAAGGATAAAAAGAACTCACTGAATACAAAGACAATGAATATATCATGTATGAGTTATTAGAACATAGACTCGACTGAGAGGTTGAGTGGGGTTGAGTAAGAAAAACTTAAGGGCGAGATTTACAGTACTTCCTTTGGTTGTGTCACTCATGTAACAGCTTAATTCCTGACCAATTTAACAATATTGTAACTTGGGTGTATATAACAGAATTCTAAATTGGAATATAAGCATGAACTTATTTCTGAAAAATAAACACTTTTGGAAAGACATCTGCATCAATTTAAACCATATGGTTTTGTAAAATTCACTACAAAGGCTTCAAAGAACAATGCAATAATTATCATGGCTGACCTCAAAAGACAAAAATGGTATATAACGGATGAAAATCTTGCTGAATATAAAGATATGTACTCTACCACTGTAAGGTGGCATAATACTCAACACTGCTTTGGCTTCCAAAACTGAAAGTTTCTTCGAAAACAAAAAAAGGAATCAAGGAACAAGGGCAAGATTTACTTTGTTTCCCGCTGTAGCACCTTCAATTGTCACTCATTTTAGAACATTGCAACTTGTGAGCATAAAGAAGTACTTTCATTTGTAATATAAAATTTTTTTTGCAATACACTTTTGTAAAGATAAATATGAATAAATTTTAAACTTTTGAAAGTACACTACATACAAAGGAAAGAACAATGCAATAGTTGTCATGGCTGACATCAAAACATGAAAAAGGTGAATAATGGATGATGAGCCTACAAAATAAAAAAGTGCACTCTACCACTGTGAGTCAACACTGCCTTGGCTTGCTAAGTTGAAAGTGTCTTAATGTAAACATAAAAGGCAGGAAGAAATATTGAAGGGCAAGGTCTACTTTGTGTCTCCCTGCAACAGCTTCACCTGTCCCTCATTTTAGAATACTGCAACTTGTGAACATGAGAGCAGTACTCTTGTTTATAATATACAATGAGAAATTAACATATCAGGATAAACACTTGTGCAGTGCACTTTTGAAAAGACACGCAGGCATAAAAAATTCTTGAAAGTACACTATGTACACAGGAAAAATGCAATGTAATTCTTGACATAGCTGCAACCTAAATGCATAAAAACAGTATGTGATGGACGCATAGCACATCAGGACTAAAATGCCATGGACTATACCATTCAGGTTTGGCATAACAACTGACACTGATTTGAATTGCAATTTTGAAAGTTTCTTAGCAAAAATAGAGAAATCGAGGTTTCAGATGGGCAAGATATTGGTGGTTGGTTCTCCCGGAAACTGTTTCGAAAGTAACTCTTTTTACAATACTGCAGTGCTTAAAAACTATTATTCAGATTTGTCATACAATTAAAGAGCTAAAAAGTTCAAAAGGTACACCTTTAGAAAGACTTTTAATGCATAGACTTAAAAACTTTTGAAAATACACTATGAACAACATACCCTCATGCTAAGTACTGTGAAGTGGTTGTCATCACTGACCTTTATGTGCAACAAAACTGAAAACCTGGATGGCAAGAAAAACATGCTGGCTATAACCAAAGCAAATAAACAAACCTTAAAAATAGACCCCACAGTTTTACACAATAGGTCCCATGGATAAAATGAACAGGTACAAGAGAATCAAACCCAGATAATGGTGCAGACTGAACACAGCCAAACCTCTTACACAAATTCCTTCTGAGTGGTGGAATGATACTTTGAAATTGTACAGTACTGAAGCTACTATAGTACTCTACATGCTGTAGATTTGTGCGTTTGGCTGTGTGACCTCATTACTTATAATATGACTACAAAAATAGTATTTACTAATGTTGTACTGGATGTTCATACAGCATGCCGGTAACAGCCTATATTACCCATTTTCATCCTGAATTGGTATGGGTGACATCTACCTAAAAATGCTGATAGCCCTAACAGAATTCATTGTCCTACGTATACTCCACAAAATCGCATTTTGTAGGGGGTGATACTGAGAACTGAAACATCAGTATCAGTAACACTTGCTACTTGTAATGTCAATACAACACTAGTATCTACTCATACAGTATTGCACTGCGTATAGTGGTATTTTCTAAGGCAAGTCCCCATACCCACCAGCCAGTATCACCCACGCATATTCACTAACTCACGGATACCAACCTGGGAGTAAGGGTTCTTCAATTAATTGAAGAACTCTAAAACCAGATGAAATAAAATACAGCTGCACAGCTGTTTAATCCGGCTCGGACATTACTCTGAAACAGAAACACAAGATGTTTAATAAACGTACATTTATATAGATCATAAAACAACTGTTGTTGCTGTTACACAAAAGTTTGGATGAACAAGTTACAGTTTTGTCTCATCATCAACAGCTGCTTCAGCAAAAGCAACGGTGTCAACATCACCAAATATATCAACATCACTATCATAATCACTGTTGTATGTCTCATCTCTAATGTTATTCGAATCAATATGATTCATATCAACTAATATTTCATCATCGTCAAAATAACCATCACTTTCTTCATCGTAACCTGCATTTTCACTTCCTGAAGCCTCACTATCATCCTCCCCATCTGTACTGTTATCTTGTAAGCATACTACTGTATTATTCTGCCACCCAACACACGAGCAACCAGATCCACACAAACTTTCCCCTTTTTTGCACTTGCACCTTAGATTCACACATCCCGTTTTACATTTACACCCCTCCTTTAAAAAATTGATGCTGTCTTTTATTTTAGATATGTTTTCTTCAGTATCCCATTGCACCATTAATTTCCCATCTGAACCATACTGCCTACCATGATCTTGCATGCTTGCCAAAGAAACAGTTTGCAAAGTAGTTAGTTTCCATAGAAGAGCTGACCAACCACAACGCAGCCAATGTAAACGTAAGGCATCTGAAGAAGGCGTCCACAATGATTCATCGTTGATGCGATGAAACTGACCATCTCTCACTGCATTAATGAAAGCAATGTGCTGCTCCAAAGAAGACATGTCAGCGGTGATAACTGAATTAAATAACTCAACAGGATTATTTTGGGAGAAAGCACCTGCATGGGTATTGAAATATACACACCCGATCAGCCTGTAAAATGACAACAGTCCTCTCTCCTGATCAGCTAAATGAAAATCATGCAAATATCCATCATGCATGCCCCTAGCAATAAACTTGCAGTACTGTAGGAAGGTTTTCCAAAAGATCCTTTTCGTTTGCCCTTTAAAGTACGATACATAATCACAACCAGAACAGATGAAAATCATTGAACAAACTTTCCAACATGTTGCTACTGGTCTCCCAGTGCGTGAAGTGGCAAATCCAAATGAAGGCAATGAACCAGATCATTCATGTTGACATACGATTAATCACGGGCCTTTGATGATAATTGTACATTAACGTGTTTGTATGCCAATACGGTAGACAATAAGGGTACACCAATGTGTAAAATATCCCTGTCGGGGCTGTAAATAACAATGTTAGAATTTTCTGTTTTGGAGGCATGATACCACACCCTGGAATCACCTTCTTCATGATTAGACTTAAATTCAGGGAGTTCAATGGTCACTTTATTTGTGACTTGGCAAGCTTTGTCTATGTCATCACCATCAAAGCCCCCCTCCCCCCCGCAACAACCAATTTGTCTCGACAAACAGACGTTGAAGCCAACCGCAACATTTCATGACAAAGACATAAAGCCGTTTCTGACTTCTGATGCTCAAAAATTTGGCCCAATTTGAAGGAACAGCTTTGGTAGAGTGCAACTGTAAGATGATCTGACCATCTTGATTATCACCTCCTTTGTCTCTCCTTATTCTCTCAATGTCCTTAGGTGTAGGTGCCTGACGACCAGGGTGGTCAAAGACTACATGAACTTTAGATGCTCCTTTGAAGGTTACAGAATCTGCAATCCACCTCTTATACAAAAAAGAAGCATATTCTGAAAATGTCTTGTGACAAATCAAGGGACGAGTGTTATTGATAAGAAACATGGCGTCAAGAATTGAGCAATGTGAATTTTTGTCCGCAAGCTTACTTGTGAATGCAGGTGGATAAGATTTTTGAAGAATAGAGGCAGAAATTGCCTTATTTCCTTTATAAGGAAGCCCATCTGGAAGACAGGTTGCTCGGGGTAACACAATAAATTGACTAAGATCAACGATAGCTGTATTTCTAGACCTACAAAAAGCAATTTGTCTTCGTAGGCAAGCAATCTGCAATTTACGGTCTTTTATTTCTTGTGTATGTTTTCTAGTACCTTTAGACTTAGCCGTAAATGTTTGCAAGTTTCTTCTTTTACGTTTAGGTAACTCTGTTGTGCTGCGGAGAAGGAAACATTTGATATAAGCCATTAAACTTTCTTCTCCCTCTTTGTAAAAATTTAGGTCTTCAGAAACAGAAGATGACAACTTGTCACCAAACAAATGTTTGACCACTGGAGAAGTGGGCAATGAAAACATATTGCTTTCCTGGAGCTTACAGCAGTATGCTCGAATATTACTTCCAGAGTGGCGGAAGGTTGAAATGTCAGATGGATGGTCATTTGAAGACAAAGACTGTTGTGTATGCAAGTTCTTTTGAAGTTTTGCTCCGTAGAGAAGATAATGGACTAACCTGGATAATCCCTCTGGTTCTGCAGTGTTCATGGCTATTTTTACATCCTTATTTATTACTGTGGTGACTTCGCTCCCGTGTAACGAATCCACAAAGAACAATACAATTACGGTTGTGTTGGTTACACGTCAATTCCGTATTATGACTATATTACAAGTGATGAGTAAGGCAATATTAAATATACAAGAAGTTATAACCTAGAGCTTTTAGGCTTCGGGGTTCAGCCGTTTGGCATGAGTATACTGTTTATCAATCTATTACAATTACCATTTCATGGGCCTCATCCAGGGCAACACAAGACACAGGTTTACCAGAAATACTAACTGCAAAAGCACCTTCCTGAAGCCTTGACAATACCTCACATGGGAATAGCTTTAGACTAGCCAAATGCTCTGGGATAATCCTTAAATACATTGGCCTATCCAAGGCATGAAAAATTGGTGCTAAGAGGCGAACGGAAGTATTACGTATTACGGGTTTGCTTTTTTGAAGAAATAAGACCTTTTCAGATCCTCTGTTTCTTCAAAAGTGTCATTGTCTGCCATACGCTGCCTAAACTGAAGCAGGCAATGACGATACAAGGCCCCCCACACCTGCAAAAGGAACTGGTGGGTCTTTTGAAAACCTATAGCTTTACTTACAGCTTTCAATGTAGCACCTTCATGAAATAATGCCAGCATATCATGAAGCCCTGCATCTAGATACACCTTATGCGAGGGATCTCATACTTAGCATGTGGATTGCGAATATTGAGTAGATGATCTCGTTTGTTTTTTGTGGAGGTGAAAGGTCATTTGAGGTCACCAGAGATGAAAAGGTCAAGAACTTTTAAACACTTTATCTCCGAGAAGGATACTGTGAGAGATATCATACTGAGCATGTAGATTGCCCATATTGAGTAGATGATCCTTATTGTGTTTTTGTGGAGGTCAAAGGTCATTTGGGGTCATTTGAGGTCAAAAGGTCAAAACCTTGTAAATACTATATCCCTAGAAGCATAACGGTTAGGGATCTCATACTTAGCATGTGGTTTGCCCATATTAAGTAGATGATCCCTATCTTTTTTGTTTAGGTCAAAGGTCATTTGGGGTCACCAGAGATGAAAAGGTCAAAAACTTTTAAACACTATCTCAAGAAGGATACTGTGAGGGATCTCATACTTAGCATGTGGATTGCCCATATTGAGTAGATGACCCTTATTGGTTTTTTGTGGTCAAAAGTCATTTGGGGTCTTTAGAGGTTAAAAGGTCAAAACCTTATTCACATGATATTTCAAGTAGGATTGCTGTGAGGGATCTCATGCTTGTGATGTGGATGTTTCATGTTTGTTACAATATATACATATGTCAAGTCAAGGAATCACTAAGCCTTTTGGCTTTCTGGTTTAAACTTTCTCCACTACGAATACGATGCCTTGTTCGACGATTAGGCCTACGAATGGAGGCTTCTGTCGTCCAACATAGACATTGAACAACAAAATCTAGGCTAAGCAAAACGCCAAACACAGAATTTACTTCTGTAGGATTACGAGACGCGATACGGCGCACGTTCGTTGTGGCTAAGTAGTAGCAGTTCTATGCACAGGCAGTTCTATAACGTGATGTGCATTCATATATGTACTTACACGTTTAGGTATGCACTAAATAACGATCATAATGCCTGTGGTTTTATATGTATACGCAGGCAAAGCTCCACAATGTTAGAGAAAGTATAGGCAGTCCTGGCCTGTACAAACACTAGCACTGCAAGACTTAGCACTATAGAATGTGCAAGCAGCTGATCGTCTGCTCTTGTTATATTGTTTTGATTTTTGACAGATAATGAGATTCATTTCTGCCGCCAGTGACGTCATATGATCATATGACCAGTTGTTGCATTTTTCGAAACAGGATTTTTGGACGTTTTCCTTCAAATTCCGTTTATGCCGAATTTCGCCAGTTTTAATTGTGTGTGAAATGATATTTTTACAATACTGTATCCAATCTTGCAATACACAAAAGTTAATTTGGCCGTGTCATACCCACTTTAACTGATGATACACAACCCTGGTTTCTCCTTGTTTTGAGACCAGCATATTTCCGACAAGAGCAGTGTTACTTTTTACTCTGAAGAAATTGTCTCCCTTGCAGAATGGAACAAAAACTTGTGTGAAAAATATTGCATGTATTGTAGATGGGAGAACGTGTTCTCTTGTGCAACACCTTGGAATTCTCTTCTACCCTTACTGATAACTTTTTTCTTCCGGTTGGCTCACACACAATTTGAGCCAAGGGGTTTTGTGGTCTACGTACCTTCCTCAACTTTCCAGGAAAGTTCTCAAATCGAAAAGCAAAAATATTGTCAAGTGCTCGAAAATTTTCTAGCATCATCAACCAAGTGGATAAGGTAGTGAACGTTGTACACAACAAATTGTTCTGCGTAAATACTTGCGAGTTCCTAACAAAGATAATCAATAGTTGAACATAATCAAGATAACTGACTACACAGGACAGGAGTAAGCAAGAAGGTTATTGCCACAGTGCGAATCAAAAGATGTCTGTACAAATTGTGCGGCAAGTGACCTCGCAATGCCACAGGACCGTTGTAGACCAAAAAACTGCCGGAACTCTGTTTCCATAAGAGTCCTTGGTTTTCTTGAAAATTCCCTGGGAAAAATATGTCCAAACAATCAAACTCTCAGATATTAATTTTAAGAAGCCATTACTTAATCTGCATGTTAAAGTACCTTAAATCCACATTAATACCATCTTCCCTAGCAACCCCTAAACAAACAAGGTGCATGTTGTCCAAATGAAAACTAAACATTAATCCAAGCTGCAGTTCACTCATAGGAGACACTCCTGCGTGATGATTTTCATCACATATTTCAGTGAAGGAGGAGTCTGTCTGGTATCTTCTGCCATCTCTGGGAATGTCTTTCTTCCATGGGTATAAACTCCCCGTTGCGTACATCGTTCACATGAACTTCAGCCACTATGACCTTTCCCTCACTTTAAATAAGCCCTAGCTTGAGCATCACAAACAAAAGCTGCTATTGATACTTTAAATAGACTTGCACCAGATATAAGTCCAGGTTAAAGCAGGTTAAATTTTTTACATTTTCAACCCAAAGTGAACTTGGACAAAGCAAATATGACACCATAACCTCACACTCATGAGCTTTTATTAGCTTTTCTTTTAACCTAACAAGTTTCCCCTCCCCTATAATCCCATGTGATTTTAATGGGTCATTTTCTGCTAACTCCACAAATAGGTTGGTCGGACACTGTCTCAGATTTTGCTGAAACTTTTATGGAGCAAAGTTTCACTTATGGAAAGATTTCACCAAAATTTGTGCAGAAAATACCCTTGGTCGGTAATTTCAGCATTGTATCTCTATCCTGTGTAAAGTACACGCACTAAAAAAATTAGCCGAAATGGTAGGCACGCAAATTGCGCATGCGACGATGGGTTCCGGGCCACTCTTCAATGGGCCATTACTCCCAAATGGCTTGGAATTTTGACCTAAAATTTGTGGTGTGTTCTATCAACTACTTGAACTGTAATAGGTAATTTTCAGCAAAATGTGAGTCGGTGCCCAACCATGATTATCTGAAAATTTGTTAAGTTGGCAGAGAATGACCCTAATGTGAATGCATGGTAGGGCTGGAAATTTTACAAACTAGAAAGGGCAATTCTCAACATCTCAGACAGTTCCAGTTCTCCCAACTACGTAACATGTAGCTCCACCAATAACTGCATAAAGCACAGACGTTCAAAGCATTATATACCTTACATACTAACAAAGCAGTACTTCGAATAGCTCGTTTCGCAATGCGCGCATAGGTCTGCAAAGCGGACTCTCCTGCTGTAGTTTATCTTGCATGCGTTTTGTGAGAGAGACCGTAAGGTTAGCTATGCAGGTATTCGGAGCATCGCGAAACTATGCGAACTGTCCTACCTTGTTAGTTTACATGAATAGTGTATGTATGTATGTAATGCTTCGAATGCCTGTGCTATAAAACAACTCTTAGCGCAGACACAAACATATTTTATTGCTTAAGGCCATGTCCTGGTGAGCATAAAAGGCTGCAGTAAAATGAGTAATCCAACCACTCTCTCTGCATTGTGTGCAATGTAAGCTACGGTGTGTTATTTGAATTTTGCAAACTTTGATGTCAATAAAAATTTACTCACTGCGACTTTTGATACCCACCCACTGAAATTATACGTAGGGGTGATGAGTACCTTTAAATTCATCACGGGGAATTCCTATCCCTATTAAAATCAAGGTCAACACAACGGACTGAAAAAAACATTGATCATCAATGTGATTACAGTTAAACACTGTTTATTAAATGTCAAAAATAGCAATTAGCTCATTTTCTGAATTTCTGTAGTGATTGACTAAAGATTCCCTTTTTAACATTGTGTTGTGCATTGTCACCTACATTTCAAAATTCATTTCCTAGGGATTTCTCCATCCAGACAACACCAAAATATAGCAAAATGAGAAAGGTGCACGCGAAAATATGACTACATATTAATTAATCAATTGTTTTTTTTTTTTCTCCTTTTTTTTTTACATTTTTATTGTCATTATGACCATTAAGTAACTGACCCATGACAGCCCCAGTATACTTTAATACATTGTTTATCCTCATTTAGTCCAGAGCTAGGGCCTAAGTGATCCACCATGAAGCAAAACTTTGAAGAGGGATTTGCGTACCCCAAGTATGACGTTTACTTGGTGGCGAGCAAAATTCTCAGTTGTTGACTACTCTTTGATTGACATCGGAGTTACAAAATTCAAAAGATTCAGGGCAGATCATATAACACAGCATACGCGGAGATTGTTTTGATTAAACATGAGGGCCTTGAATACTCACTAGGATATGGTCTTAAGCAATAAACTATTTGTGTCTGCACAAAGGAAGAAGTGTAAGAGGCGACACCAATTGACAACAGTTACAGCCATTTTCAAGGAATATCAATCATGCCTGAGATTTTAGTCATTCCTACAGAACGGTAGGACACAAGGCCTTCATGTAATGTTACTAAGATCCCACGACGTTTTAGAAATTAGGCCTTTGATATTAAGAATGACTAAATTAGGCAAAACTAAATAAAAATTGAATCAAGAAATTTACTTACGATTTACAGTCGGTCAAAAATGGTCGAGGTTTCGGTGAAACGGAAGCTATGATATTTTCCAATATATAGTTGTGTTTGCCCAAAAGGAACCCAGATGGGCCCCATCTGGGCAGTAGCTGGGCTTAACCTAATGAGTTAGCCCAGCTTCACCCGGGTTTGAGCCCATTAAAATGCCATTAATTTTTGGATTAAAATTTAAAATTTAATAACACTTGCCTACCTACCTTTAACCTACAAATTATGAAAGGGTGAAAAGATCACTTCAAACCGGATGCATTTTCCCAGCTGGGTTTAGTCAAAACCGGCTTCACTCTTTTTTTTCAAGACAACAGCAAGACATACCCATGCAGGACTCTCATGCTGAAGCAAAAACAGTCACCCACCTCAATGCAGTTCATTGTTTTCTTCAGAAGATTCTCTAACAGGGCCAAGCTGGGCTCAATATATTGTGTAAGCCCAACTATAGCCAGGCTGTAGCCCATTAAGATGTCATCACCTTAAAGATTATTACTTAAAATGTAATTACGCTTGCCTACCCACCTTTAACCGAAAAGTGACAATATATATAGTCATCATCATGAATTTTAAAAGCATGAAAAACTAGATAATTCCGACGGGGATGCATTTCCCCAGATGGGCTCTCTTTTTATTTAATTTTACAACATAAGTACCCATGCAGGACTTACATGCTGAAGCGAAAACAGTCAGTCACTTATAAAAGCAGTTCATTTTTTCTCTTGAAAAACTTTCCTAGCTGGGCTCACCACATTGGGTAAGCCCACCTTCAACCGGGATACATTCCATTTAAATTTCCTGAATTATAAGAATGTCTTAAATTAATAAATGTACTTCCTTACTTTTAACCCTTAAGTGTCAATACAAGGAAAAGTCAAAAGTTTGAAGGATCCTTCATACCGGAATGTGTTTCCCCAGGTGGGCTTTTCTGGTTCAAGAAGCCCGTCAACATCCCAGCTCTAGTCCAATTATAGAAGTATGTTTGTTTCACTGTCATACTTTTATTTTTATTTTTTTCAAGAAAATTGGCATAGGTAAGATCATCTTCTGAAAGAGAAAGTGGTTTTTAATTAAGGGCAATTAAATCCAGTCGTGCCCAGTTGGGACGAAAGTTGGCTCGACAATGTGGGTTAGCCCAGTAATAGCCCAGATTAAACCCGTAGAAACTGAAAACAATTTCAGACAACAGATAACAGAAATAACGGAAAATATTTTTTTTATATTCCCACCAAACATTATGTCAGTCAGGCTTGCAAATATAAGAAAAATCCCAGTTACAACTACCATCCCACCTAAGCCCAGCTTAACCAGCTGAAGCTCAGCTGGGGATGTTGCCAAGAGGAGGGAGGGCTTGCACTGCTTGTCAATTTTCTGAAGATATTTACGGAAGCTATTAGATTCCACAATTCCCAGTGAAATATATACTCCTACCATAAGTTCCAAAACAATGGAGTCATGGATTGTCTGTTTTGGTTGATTATACTGCTTCCCATTCCCTAGAGCTGACGTCAGTCCGAAGGATGTCAACAGACTTGATTGTATGGTAGATGGCGTCCTTGTTTTGTATTCTTGATACCTATAGGTGCATAAAAATTCAGAGATATATATGTCGTGAAAAGCAAGTGATTTTGACAAAGAACCAATGTACTGTATCAATTTTACTTAATACTGAGGCATATGGACAATAAACTTGACAAGGGATTAAGTGCTGCACGGTGAATTGTAGCCTAGTTGAAACAAATCAATTAAAAATTCAATTTGAAGAATCCAAGGCACTATTCCTCTTAAGATGAAATTCTGATGCGGCATACCATGGAACTTACCGTGACTTATAGAAGAAAAAGCCTGGGCAACCAAGTTCATAACAAAAAGGTTTGAAAAGGTTAAGATACTGGAAGGATTACGCAAAAAAAGCGGTAGCGAGACCCCAAGGTCAAAATCGGTGTAAATTGTACGAATCTATCACCGAATTTTGAAGAAACCTCTATTGTTTTGATTAATGATGGTAAAGACTTGAAAAGAGGATTGTAAGTTTCTCTGAAGTTTCTGTTTTGTCGAGTGATCAACAATGAAAAACATGTTTATGGTGGAGTGTCCTACCTTCAGAAGCCTTCAGTAGTACAGTCATACAGTGGCTTGCGAAACGTTACAAGTAACTGTGGTAGTTATAGCCAAGGGTCGAGATACAGTATATATATATATATATATATATATATATATAAACGATCCAAAGTAAATTTCAATTTCAGGACATAAAAAAAGTAGATCGTGTCAATCTTCAAAGCAATATATTTATATATGTATATATATATATATATAGTTTGTATGACTACTAATAGTAACGGTAGCCTACGTCACATTCCCTTTCATGACATTGGCACGGTGGTGCCGCAGTGTGCACTAAGCCTAGGCTAAGCTTATGGCCCTATGATATAAGTAAACACACAGTGTGCACTAAGCCTAGGCTAAGCTTATGGCCCTATGATATAAGTAAACACAGTACAACTGTACACATAACTGTGCTTATGGCCCGATGATATAAGTAAACACAGTACAACTGTACACATAACTGTTCCACTACTTTATTTGAGCATACAGCTCCTTCCCTTATTTTGGGCTTTCTCAAGGAAAGTACAACTATAGAAATTTTTGAAATGACTCCCGCATTTGCCTGCACCTTTTAGTGGAATTTGATCCCAATTTTTTAGTTTATTGTACCCCAACATTGCACCCTTTTCTTTTTTAGGTGACACTATATAACACAATCGTGTTGGTATGTCGTTAAATCCCATCTAACTAACTTTGATGGAAGGTACATGAACATACTGGATGTGCCTTTCCATAACATACGGTGTTCAACTTAAATAGTGCATGTGGCCAGTGATTTAGGCAGCAAGCCGTCCAGCCGTTCTATGCACGGCGGTTTTCAAAAATGACAGCGTATATGATTTTCGTACACGGCTTTCAAAATATACATAAAGCCGCGCACTAACACTCTCGGGCTTTCAGTAAAGACCAGCATGATTTTGTTCTAATGACGTTTTGTACTAACCTGCATACAACCTGCATTTTGTACATCGGATTTGTGATTGCAGCACGTATTGCGTCGATGTACTTGCCATACGAAAATCCCGTCATCTGAATTGTATGGTTAGTGCTGCGGCCAACGTAACTGTCGTGTTGTATGTTTAATGCTGCGAGGGTTTGATACCTTACGTTTTACAATAGTCTGTCCGTAGGATCTAGTCTTGTACAAGACTCTAGTTCACTTTACGTCCCCCACACATCTGTTGGGATCATTTTTACCAGTGCGCCCTTTATTGCTCTACTGTTGAATTCGTCAGAATCATATGGGCTCCATATGGAGCCCGTAAGGATCTCAAAGGATCCCATATGGGAATGGTACATGGGGAATTGCATTTCCATGCATGTTCAATTTACTGTGTGAAAAAGAGTTATTTGGTCTTTAAAAGCCTCCTCTGAAACAGAACTAATTTGAGGTTTACCTGAGACACTGATGGGGATTCAGGGCTTGAAAGGGCTATTCTCTTGACTCTGCTTTGTTCTTAAACCTTTTCTGGCGTCTCCAACTTATCTTCACGAGCAATGTTTTCTTTTCGGCCTGCCTTTGTTTGTCGATAGGAGCGTGTCCCATCATCTTTTAGTGCCCTCGAAGATTTCAGTTTTTACTAATTTTGAATGACAGACAGGGCAAACAGTTTGACTTGTTAATTGAAAATTCTCCCCAACAAGGTTCAACAGAATGCCTAAGACATCTTGTCTTCCTTTTAAAGATACATAGGTTTTGCAAGTTACTAACTCTCTTCCACAGACTAGACAGCAACGGAAATTCGGTATTTTGGATGACATGGCTGTCAAGCCTCAGATTCCAATTTAGGCCTATGATCAAAAGGCCTCACTTAGTTCGCTCCGATTCGCGCGTAGCCAAAATCAGCCTGACACCAAGTCTTCTGGTCCAACCAGTCCTATTCCTCACAGTGTGCTCTTTGCCCTTCCTACTCCTTCGTTTTCTAACATCTCTCATTGGTACGTGACCAGCAACTAAAAAAAAACTTTCTCATTGTTACGTGACCAGCAACTAAAAAAAAAACTTTAGGCAAATCACAACTTACTTATTGGTCAGCGCTACGTTAGTGCAGTAAAAAGGGAAATTCCCATTTATTTTAATAGCGAAAGCATAATTAAACATTACGTGGGTGGAGTCCGTACATACACGGTCACGTGATCTTTGACGTAACTGACAAGACTAGTTCTGGACGGGAAGTCTACAGACGAGGTCCATAGTAGAGTAATAGAAGGTGCACTGGTAAGAATGGTTCGCAGCAGATGTGTGGAGGGCGCAAAGTGAACTAGAGTCATGAACAAGACTAGTAGGATCAGACTGTACTCACACAACACTTGTTTTGGTTCCATACACCTCCATTTCTAAATACGATGGGATAGCGTTTGAGCTAGTGTGGGTATTTGTGGATTAAAAAGGATCGTGCGAAAAAATAACTGTATAAAGATTCCGAAAATATTATGAGGGGCTTAGTTCGAGTGATTTACACATACCTCAATTAATTTATGAAATGCATGTCACTCTTGATAATTCTGGATACCTTTACGATTGACTTCGAAGATTTCTACCCTCATACTGTGGCAATACATAGGTAGTGTGTACTACAGTAGAAATGAAACTTGTAAGGACCAAAGAGTGTTAGTAGGCTGGGATGTTTGGGAAATCAATGTTCGGATATCAGAAGCATACAAAATTGCTCATAATCACCGATGAGAAGAACGTTGGTCTACTCGATAAAAAATGCCGGCATTTTTTTATTTTTGTAGCTTTATCAAATTTATTTGGTGGATGCTTTTATAGCATACACGTTGCATAGGGGACTACATGATAGAATTTCTGTTTGACTTTTAAGCCATTGCTATAAATTTAAGCTCTGTAGATTTACAGACGAAATGAAGCTATCGGAAATACAGTGTAGTAGATAGTGCCTATGTTTAAAATCAGTCACACTGCAAGTCAAGATTTCGTTTTACAGTTAAGGTAACAGGTAAAGGCTGAGGATTACGTGGCCACAATTAGACCTACATGGCTAGGCGAAACTGAGGGAAGGGTGGGATTGGGTACTTTTGCTTTGTAGGTTTGTATCATAAACGATACCTCACGCAACTTCTAATTTTCCGAATATTTCACGTTGTAGGAATGCCCTCTCCCACCATAAGAAATAAAACTAGCCTTAAACCTGATGTCCTGTACTAGTACAAATCAGCCGCCTCAGAAAACTAATATTTTTGGGGGAAGACCAGAAGGGGACAGTAATTGTATTGTCAAACTAAAATTCAGGTCCAAGAACTCTAAAAAAATGCTGAAACAGCTTGTATTTTAACCTCAGAAACCTCTAAAATGCAAAATTCTCAAGATGGCGCTGCCCCCCTTAACCCCCACAAGGGACCCTTGAATTCTCTTGAATACTTTGCGATCGCAAATTTCCTTCGGCATTATATTTTGTAAAAATATATATATATATATATATATATATATATATATGAAGTCGTGGTCGTTCCCCAACATGTAGGATCCCGATGCTTCAACTGCGAGGGGTTCGGACATCACCAGCCTACATGCACCCGCAAATGCCACAAGTGCGGGGGTCCCTACCCCTCCAGAACTTGTTCCCCACAACCGAGTGATGTGCTAACTGTGCCGGGCCGCACACGGCGTCCAGCAAAGCCTGCCCATTCTACCGCATTGCGGCGAAAAGCCGAAAAAATCCAGACCAGCTCGTCCTTCCTACCCAGATGCCACCCCTCATGTCCCTATAGTGTTGGGCACAATTATAGTTTTTATAGGGGCTCCTTTCCATTGTTTCGGGGAAAAACTTGTCCCTTGAAAAAGCTAACGGAGACTGTTTGGGGTCCACGGAGACTTTCATGTTTTTGTTGTCATTTTAAGTTTATTTACGTATTTTGCTATCCCTTCACAATCAACATCTTATGAAGGCGATTTTGGCTGTTCCGGTGGTAATGTCTCGTCACCCTCGTTTACTTTATACGTTGATGTCAGACTGTGGTTTCAGTTAGTGAAGAAAAAAAAAATGTAGTAGTAATGGCAACGATAATTATCGCGACTATCTGATGAATGTGTGTCGATGATCTGCTAATTGTGCGTACTGAGAGGATATACTTCGACAACAAGTTTTTATTTGGTAGCTATATTTCCAGCGACTGAGGGGACCAAAATGTAATGCCGTTATGGTTATTTTAAACACGATTTGTGACTCTAGCTACTTCGGCGTTACAGGAACGCAAATGTAACCTGTTAAAGTACCCCGTTACACAAAATGCCACTCGTTACAGTATCGGCGTTGCCAATAATTTGTTATTTTCTAGCCCTTAGCCAGAATGCTATTACCCCACCATTCAAGTTTCAAACCGTATTAAAGTTGACAAATTGCTCCTTAACCCTACCAGATTTGGTCCTATCCCATCGCAAAATCTTCAAAATTGACGAAAAGCTGTAAGGGTAATAAAGGACCTATTCGTTCGCCGATTCACCTTTTTTCCCCCCTATACCACTTTTACACACTATATAACACGGTCGTGTTGGTGTGTCGTAAAATCCCATCTAACTAACTAACTATACCACTTTGAGTAACATTGAATCTTCATCTCTTTTTTGTACGTAGTAGATATTTAGCTGTGGTATGCCGGGAACAAACGGACACATTACACAATAACACAGTTGCCGAGAGCGTATACTAAGGGTGGAGCTCCCTCCTTTCCCTTCCTTGCTTAAGAGAAGGAAAAGAAATGGAAGAAAGAGACCAAAAATAATACAGAATGGAGCGAAGTCTCACCACTAATATCATTCAAATTCATATGGACTGATAATTTATTACATGATAATCATGCGTCGTGGTTTATGTGGCGCTCAGTGCTTAATATGGATAAAGCATATTTTCAATGAAGTTAGTTCGTTAGATGGGATTTTACGACACACCAACACGACCATGTTATATAGTGTCATCTAGAAAAGAAAAATGTGCTATGTGTTGGTACAATTAACTAAAAGAAAGTTGGGGTCAAATCCCACTAAAAGAAACAGGCAAATGCAGGAGTCATGTCAAAAATTTCTATACAGTTTACTTATTTTCAATGAAATATTTTAAAAGCAGTGTGAACACCTGCGAAAAAACAAAGCCCCTAAAAGACGGTAAAACAGAGAAGCTTGAAGTCTTCTATCCCTGGACACCGTCGTATCTACGGGGAATATCTAGGAACCCAAAAATTGTACACCAGTACCTTGGCCCAGCTGCAACGACTTCACCTCTTTAAGGCGCCTTAAAATTTATTTCACGATGTGTCCCTTGAATATATCACATCATTTGACTTTAAGAAAATGGCAACCTCGGTCTTCACGGGAAGTTTAATTTCACCAGGGTCCATTATCACTTTACTTTTTCACACAAATCACCGCTAATGGCCCCGTTGTTTAAACTGCATACCCACTCATTTGCCCTTAACCGTTCTGTAATTCCTTGTTTGGCATGTAGATGAAAAATAATAAAAAAAAACTTATACCCGTATTCGTTCTCCCCTAAACATATAACGGATCCGTCAGTGCCATCGTGTATCATATTTGGTTATTGATGGATGTACATGTACTTATTTGCTACATGCAAACCCTTTGGATGTCCAGCGTATAGCCAAGACCACCTTTCAATTACCTTTATCCATATTACGTGAATTATACATCTAAAAATGAACATGATTCCTTCCAATATCCTCTCTAAAACAATAAATAACGCAATTATTACAAAGTAATCTTTACGTCCGATTTCCTACAAAGATGCATTTTTACCGAGTTAAATATTTTTAATTTTTCCTTTTCTGTTTTTTAAGAAGCACAAATTTCTATAAGATATCAAAATAATGTTTCGGTCACTTGCGTTCAAGTCCTGGGAAGTGGCATTTGGACAATCTGGAAAGCCTTATGGCTGTATGGCTACAATACTCGCTTACCTATTCTTTTAATAGTGTTACGTTCAAGCACTTGTAAACATATTATTGCCCTCAGCCTGATAAGTTGCTTAGGGGCTCCCTACAGGACATACAGGTATCCTGTGGTAAGCCCCTGTCCCTACCCAGCCATCTAGGGGTCTTGCAACGCGCTACGTTACACACCAGAAATCACGGTAATTCGCACCGCAAAACAAAAATAATACACCCTGACTACGGTAAGCTTTCAGTTTCATCCATGAGTCAAGGTTAGTCGGCGATCGTAGATTGGCTACTATTTGCATTCATAAACGATAACACCATTATCATGGAAACGACATCTTCGTGTGTAGGGAGCGTATAATCAGATGGGTGTGCCTCAAGGCAGCATCCTGTCAGTTACTCTCTTCATTATGAAAATTAACAGCATCGCCAATTTGGTGAACACTGGGATTGAGATGTCTTTGTTTGTGGATGACTTCTCTATTTACCTGTTCCTCAAGGAACATGAGATCCATAGAGACTGATGTAAAACTGCCTCAATAAGATCCAGCCCTGTGCTGACATAAACGGACTCCATTTTTCTCGAACAAAAACTGTTTGAATACACTTCTGCAACTGGAGAGGTGCCCATTGCGATCCAGACCTGAATTTAAATGGGAGTCATACCTGAGGAAATTCTCCCGATACATAACCCAGGTCTTAGAATCTGCCTGTGAGCTTTCCGTACCTCCGCAATGCAGTCTATTCATCGAAGCGAATGAACCACCCCTTCATATAAGATGGAAGAAATTGTCACTCCAGTATGCCCTCAAACTGAGGAGCC
>WURT03654469.1:7838-18749 GCA_009936505.3 Holothuria glaberrima
AAATTTAGAAAATACCTGTATATGATATAGATGAAATACTATGTAGGTTTGACTGCTTTCTAATGGGCTGAATGTTTCGATGTGTTGTCTTTGAAATAGTTTGTGAATTACTATGTTTGGTGTGAAGTTTAGGGATTAATAAACCATGCTTGCTTAGCATACATAATTCATTATTTGATTTTACTAGTATCAATACTACAAATTACAGGGAAATCATGTAATTTGCAAGATAACTGAAAAGTGGAGAGTCTTCACACACAACCATAATGTGAGGCATTCACACTGATGAATTCAGATTGCAAACTAATGAAGTAAATGTATGCAAATGTCTCTTGCAGCATCCCTACTTTTTGCATACACAAATTCCATGTACTGTAGGGACAGACCACATGTGCCCTCAAAAGGCCCCAGGACCATATGAAAAACAGTATGAAGATAATTAAAAGCAAGTATCTATTTAGCAAGAGACAAGCAAAAAATTGATTGAAAAACTCTGAAGGAAGAAAAAAAAATCTGCAAAAACTAAAACTCAGGAGAGATGGAACTCCGACTGTTACACTTTGGAGTCTGAGGCATACTTCACTGTGCCACGACTTCTGTACATTGGTGTGAGTTTCAATAATATTATATACATGCAGGCCCGTAGCCAGCTTTTACCTGGGGGGCGGGGTCCGTCGTGCGCAGCAGGACTGTCTAAGCAGAGCACCACCTTTGGTTGGCGTGGAGTGTACAAAAATTTTTTTGGCTTTACAAACCCCTCAGATGGCTGGAAATGGCCTTTCCCAAGTGTTTAAAGTTGCATGTACCCAGCTTTGAAATATGGATCTCATGTCTGCAATTTCTCTATTAATGCAAAAAAAAAATCAATCTATGAAAAATGTTAATATATATGTTTCTAAGGGGAGCACCACCATCGGTTGGTGCGGAGCGTACAAGAAAATTGTGGGCTTTACAAACCCCTCAGATGGTTGGAAATGGCACTTCCCCAGTGTTTTAAGCTGCATGTACCCAGCCTTGAAATATGGATTCATGTCTGCAATTTCTCAACTAATGCAAAAAAAAAATCAATCTATGAAAATGTTAATATATATGTTTCTAAGTGGAGCGCCACCACTGGTTGGCGCGGAGTGTACAAGAAAATTTTTGGTTTTACAAACCCCCAGATGGCCAGAAACGGCACTTCCCGAGTGTTCTAAGCAAGAATATGTTCAGCCCCCGCTTTGAAATTCTCCCCCTTCTTGAAGCACTTGACAAATATTGGGGGATGAACATAATAGCCCCCCACTTTTTCATTTTTCATCACTGCCACTGGGGTTTGGCAATTTCTTGAGGGCGCGCAGCACCCAAGCGAGGAGCTGAGTGACCGAGCGGGGTGAGGGTATGGTTCTCCCACCCCAGGGAGTTTTTGCAATTTTTACATCAAAATTGAGCGATCTGGCGAACACCTAAGCTGGAATTTTTGGACATTTTCAATCAAATGAAAACATGAAAAAAAGCCTAGCCACTGTACAATTGTAAATGAGGGCTAACAGCGGAGTAAAAGAGGTACCCATAGGGCAGGGCAAATTCATCCTATAATGATATTCTTGAAGTGTAAAAAAGTGAAAAAGTGAAATACACCAAAAGTGTGTTTGTATTTTCCTGAAAAAGAATGGGGCATGCTTAAATTTCATGTGCCTGTTTTGAGCCTGAATGGAAGGTTTATTACCTTGTTTCAATATTTTCATTATTCCCTCGAGTTAGTGTGTGGCTGTATGAGAGTTACTGTACCAGTCAATTTGGCCCTAGGGAATTGTGTTGCACTGAAACAAAACAGCTACTCATATTTGATTGTGCATGTGTGATGCTTTGCTCGTAAACACGATATCTCAAGAAGGGCAACTCTTAGGGATCTCATACTTGGTGTTTGGGTTGGCCATATTGAGTAGATGATCCCTATTGTTTTTGGTAGAGGTTAAAGGTCATTTGGGGTCACCAGAGATCAAATGGTAAATACCTTGGAAAGTACTTGTAAGCACTATCTTTAGAAGGATAAACGTGAGGGATCTCATTCGTAGCATGTGGATTGCTTATATTGAGTAGATGATCCCTATTATTTTTAGTGGAGGTCAAAGGTCTTTTGGGGTCACCAAAGGTGAAATGGTCAAAACCTTGTAAGCACTATATCTCAAGAAGGGTAGTTGTGCGGGGTCTCATGCTTAGCATGTGGATTGCTCATATTGAGCAGATGATCCCGCTTGTTTTTGGTGGAGTTCAAAGGTCATTTGGGGTCACCAGAGATCAAATGGTCAAAACATTGTAAACACGATTTCTCAAGAAGGATAACTTTGAGGGACTCATACTTGTGTGTTGGTTGGCCATATTGAATGGATGATCCCTATTGTTTTTGGTAGAGGTCAAAGGTCATTTGGGGTCACCAGAGGTCAAATGGTAGAGACCTTGGAAAGTGCGTATAAACACTCTACCTTTAGAAGGATAAATGTGAGGGATCTCATTCGTAGCATGTGGATTGCTTATAATGAGTAGATGACCCCTATTATTTTTAGTGGAGGTCAAAGGTCTTTTGGGGTCACCAAAGGTGAAATGGGCAAAACCTTGTAAGCACTATATCTCAAGAAGGGTAATTGTGTGGGGTCTCATACTTAGCATGTGGATTGCTCATATTGAGTAGATGATCCCTCTTGTTTTTGGTGGAGGTAAAAGGTCATTTGGGGTCACCAGAGATCAAATGGTCAAAACCTTTTAAACACTATATCTCAAGAAGGGTAATTGTGAGGGATCTCATACTAGCATGTGGATTGCTCATGTGAATAGATGATCTCCATTGTTTTAAGTGGAGGTGAAAGGTCATTTGGGGTCACCAGAGTTCAAAAGTCAAACCTTTTAAACACAATATTTCAAGAAGGATCAGCTGTGAGGGATGTTATTCTTTACATTTGGATTGCTTATATTGAGTCAATAATCCCTATTATTTTATGTGGAGGTCAAAGGTCATTTGGGAGACAAAAGGTCAAAATGTGGTAAACATGATATTTTAAGCAGGGTTTTAGGGATCTCATACTAGGCCTGTGGATTGCTCATATTTAGCATTTAGATGGTCATATAAGGTACAGTAGGTGATCCCTATTATCCTAAGTGGAGGTGAAAGGTCATTTTGGGTCACAAGTTTTAAAATTCAATGACCTTATGAACATGATATCTCAAGTAGGGTAACTGTGAGGGATCTCATGCTTGTCATGTGGGTGATTCATGTTTGTTACAATATACAGCATATGGCAAGGAATTACTATTCCTTTTGTCTATAATTTGAAAGCATAAAAATGTATTCCCCTCACATTTTGATGGCCACAAAATGACACTATTTGGAAGGACAGCCTGCACTACTGTATGGTGAAGGATGCTTGCCTATACTGGTTTACAGCGATAGCATGCTGTTTGAAGCAGTGCTGTGAGCAATGGTGTCCACAGCTTTTTAGAAATGATCATGATCTTGGGCCAAAAATCCCAAGAATTTCCAAGGTTCGAATGCTTAACTGCAAATTGTGTAAGAAGTGAACAAAGAATTAAACCATTGTTAGAAACAAATCAGCTGTCTTAGCATTATTAACTTCAGCCCTTTCTAGACCTTGTGTGTAAAATAGAAATGAATATAAAAATTTACAGAATGGTGCTCTTTTTGAATGGAGCTGAGAAAATTTCCATGATCATTTCTGTTCCTGGGTAGGTACAAAATTCCTAAGTTCTTGGAAAAATTCTCAAGCATTAGCACCACTGGTAAAGAGCACTAGTATGTTACACAGACCTTTGATGTATGCTTGTTCATTAAGGCTGATCATCAATTACAAGTCCTGCAGGACAAGCAACTTTCGTACCAAATACTCCTGGGCAAAATTAAATGTTTTACTTTGATTTAAAGCATTCCATTTTACGTTTGTATAATGTTTGAGTGCATGACCTAGGTATAAAGGTTATTAAACTGTGTTTGTAACTTGACCAAACTTGACGTCTTTCTTAGGCAGGTTAGGTCAACAAGTTAAACAAGTTTTGCATGATACTGTATGTGTGGCAACAAAGCGTCTTCCCCGCGGAGCGGACTCTGTTGCTCAGCACCTCTATGCTAACATCGGAGATACGTGACTGAATAAAGACATACAGCTTGCTACGTAGGCATCTGTACGTAACTGTACAAAGTCAATGAAAGTGGTTGCCCACTGCCCATTTGGAAAATGCATCACTTGCGGTGCCGTTATGAGACTGACATCGAAGAAAATCTTGAGTCAAATTAAGCTTTCTTTTTCTAATTTCTGGATTGAAGTAAAAGAACTGTGGGAAGCAATACATCCGCAAGTTACTACACATTTGGAGAAGGCAAACAGGTCAGAGTTTGGATTTATTTTACTATAAATATCAGCTTTGAAACTGCGTAGGTGTGTCAGTTTCGGGCCCACCATGCTACTATTTTATTTGAAGATTACAAAATGGTGTATAACAAGTATAGACTAGGATAATGCAAGGAAAATGATAACATGTGGGGCTTAGAGACTGACAATTCTAAAACATGACATATTCTTTGCTATTCACTCATAAAAACGTTTTTCTAGTATTAAGAAAGGAAGAGAAATCCTTGTAACATGAGGAATAGATTGAAAGCGTCTTAAATATGCATGGAAGTTATGAGAGGGTGCCACAAGGCTGGCTCATAGTCAGGGGGTATCAGCGGATGGTGCACCCACAAAAATGTTTTGTCCCTTTCAAAAATTCAAAATTTACCATTACCTTAATGCATTTGAATGTCTTACCCCCTTAGAAAACTTCACCCCCTGTGAGAGCTATTTTGTCTCCCCCTCCTCTGACTGTGGAAGCTATTTGCTTTGGTGCTGTGTATACATCACACCATTCAGTTTGGGGTGTTGTGGTGCTGTGGGCCTATGCTGCAAAACATTTCATGTTGTAGTCTTGGTAATAGCTGTATAGTTAGGAGATCATTCAGTTTGGGTGTTTTTGTTCTGTATATGCCACAAAGCATTCAGTGTGGGGGTTGTTTTACTGCATTTGGATCAATACACTCTGTTTGGGGTTTTTTGCAACGATTTCCGATCGGATTGCGGTCTGATTTTTTTGAGTTTTATTTAAAATCTTCTCCATCTCTGGTTGGAAAGAACCAAAAATTTGCCATTCTGTGTAATACATGATTTGCATCACATGACTATGAAAAAGATATGTATAACAAATTATTTTGTGACGTTACATCGACGGACAGCTTTTATCGGACACGCGTAGTCTGATAAAAGCTGTCTGTGGATGTGACGTCAGGAAATAATTAGGCTACATTTCATTTACATAGTCCTCTGATACAAATCATATATTTACACAGAGTGGCAAATTTTTAGTTCCCACCGACCAGAGATGGAGAAGGTTCTAACTAAAAATAAAAAAATTCGGACCGCAATCCGATTTGAAATTGCTGTAGTGTGTCCCGCACTTAACTTTATTTGTAGGTGGTGGTGTTGTATATAGTCAGCAAAATTTGCAGTAAGAGGACTTTGGTGCTGCATTTTCAGCAGAACATTGATATGGTAATTCCTTGTAGTAGCAATGGAAGCTATGTATGACATCATGCTGCACTCTACCTGTACATATACTAGTTTGTGATAGTATGACACAGCAGAGACAAATAAAACAATTAGGTTCTGTGCATTTGACTAATAGCAGTTTGATACTTTTATTGTTGGTTCAGGCTATTTTATTGAGCATTGTAATAGTACTTGATATCAAACTAGGAATGATTGGCAGACTTGAGATTTAGAAGTACTGTAACAAGTTGTAAATTGCCAATGTTGTATGATACATGTATCTTCTGCAAGGAATTATTAAGTCAAGATGTTAATGACAAGGTAGAATGTGTGGTTAAACTGGAGAAGCTCGTTTAACAGTAGGATATTGCTAAAATAATGGCATGATTTGTTTGAGGCTATCTTGTTTATTTTCATGTAGTTAGTTTATTTAAAATTGAAGGAGCAATTGTATCTTAACTTTACATCCTTGGGTAAGACATTAATTATAATGTGAAAGTGGATTCAGTAAATTTAAATGTCACCTATTTTCTAAATAGAAAGGAGTCGTTTTGAAAGTATGTAAAATCCGAGATGAAGGTAAAAAGATAATGGCTGTTTAAAAAAAAAAAAATCACTCTTAAGTTTATTCATGCTACTTAAACATCCATTTAAGGTAGAGGTAATGTTTTAAAGTACTGTGTTTAAATGTAGCCAGGTAAAGAAAACATCAGACAAGTACTTTTAAAGCTGTCATTTAGTTACCTCTTAAATATTGCTTTTGGTCAACTTGAATAGCTCTGATGGATTTCATTGGCAATTTAATGGAAATTTAAAACCAAAGAAGGTAACTCAGTTTTAGATGAATTATCGCTCTAAGCTAACTTTAAGTGTTGCTGACTTGAATATATGCAAGTCTGCAGAACTTTCCGTGACATATTGTTGAGATGAGCTCATATTGAAGCTAAAATAGGCATCAGGTTACTCTGTGAGTTACAGTACCTAACACATTTTATACGAAAATTTCCACTTTACAGTCTGTTTGACTTGCAGATATCTGAATCAGGCTTTTAATGTTGACATAGATAATATTCCCTTTTTTTAAATATTTGCATATATGCAATTCTATTGTCCTTCCATCTCAATACTGTACATTAGGCCTATTTGAGGAGCTTAATTGTAGTAATTGAGATTAATGTGTTTTGCAACCAAATTAGTGGATGTAACATCAAAAAACATTTCGTTTTTAAATTCAGAACATGTAAAGCGATAATGTTTTGTACAGTCTAAATGACTGAATGTTGTATGTTGGAAGATAAGCTTCTAAACTGAACATATACATGTTATTGTCAAAAATGATAAGTTGTTTGTAATAATATCATGTTCATAGGTTTAGATACTTCTGTTTGAAGACAGCATGTTATTGTCAAAGAGTGCTTCCTTGATACTGTACTTTTTTTGCAATATCCATTTGATATTTTTGTTGGAGGATCATATTTCATTGTCAAAAATACTTTCAGGAAAACTTTTTGTAATATCCCATTCATGGCTAAAGATACTTTTGTGGAAGGATCTTAATTTTTTGTCAAAAAACATTTTCAGATTTCAAAAAGTTTCCTGTTCATACAACCTGTAGCAGAACATGTGTCTTTTGGAAGGTTTCACCAGATTTTTAAAAAATATGTACCGTACTTATAGGATACCTTGTTGTTACTGTACATGACTTTACCATAATTGAAGATGCTTCTCAGAATATACTCCTAGTTTCTGCTGGGTTACAAAATTTGCATGTAATGTCAGTAAATGGCTTCACAATGTTTTGCTGTCCTTGAAAACTGAAGTGTTTCTATGACTTTGTATTTGACTTCTTTGGAATTGTTGCTAGGGCATCCATTGGAAAATGGAAATTCATGTAAGACATTGTGGACAGAAAGGTTAGAATGGGGAAGAAGTGTCTACATATTTCATTTGAATGTAATTCAAGGTTACTATAGGAAAACTTGGGTAGGATGGCTTAAAAATTTCATTTTGTTTTCTTATTTTGATACTAAGATGCTTTCAGACACACATAAACACCTTAATTTAAATGTAAGGGATGGCTTGTACCGCAGATTCCTTTACTAGGGAGATTTGTGATAGTGTCTTACACATTCCTTTAAATATCTTCCACAAATATTTGCTTTCAAAAGTGAAAAGATGCTATTAATAACAGTCTTGCAACAATCAATCCTTCCTGGGACTATGACACTTACTTGTTTGCTAACCATTCTTACACTTTTCATGATTTGTCTGTTGCTATCTTGTCCTTTCTTCTGGCTAGTTACTAAAGATTTGCTCTAGTAATATTCTTATTACTTCTCTGCTAATTTTTAGTGTTTTCACATAATATTCTTTATATCCTGTTTTAGTTTATCTTATTTAGATTTTTCACCTATCTGTTTTATGGCCTTTTGATAACTTTTTGTAGCTTTTTGGTACAGTACTTTAGCTGTAAATTATTTTATTCCTGTGTTTAATTAACAAAAAAAAAGAAAGAAAGAAAAAATTGTGATTGTGTATTGCTTAGCTTATGTTTGCCACAGTTATAGGTTCTATCCTGTGTACAGCTGGCAGGAAAACAATTCTCCATTTTAGAATGGACTACATGGCAGTTAACCCATCTATAGTATCTACCTATCAGTGTATATTAGTTAGCCTGTTATCATGCCTTGGATATAGTAGTCTCCTTTGAAACATGTGGATGCCCTCTTTTAAGTAAGATGCTGTGCCGCAACAGCACAAAACACATTAGATAACAGATGGGGATGATGCCTTAATGGTAATAAAGAGTTTTACCCCATTGTGAATCTTAAACATTTGAGTTGCCTTAGTAGTCTTGAAATTCAAATATTTCACATTTTTGCTTTATATGTTCACATTTATCCCCCATAAAAATAGAAGGAAAAAAAAAAAAAAAGATGCTCATACTGTGACCAGAAGTTTAATGAAATGTTTAGCTTACTCAATAGGCCTACATATATGACATAGTGCCTATCTTTTATCTGGAGACATGATAAGCTACAGTACAGTGTGTGATTGATATGTCTTTCTTACAATGCTAGAGATTCAGTGGTGACGAAATCTTCATAATTGCAAAAGCTGTCACGTCTCTCCCTCTCCTATGGTTATATTCTTTTATGAAGAGAAGTATTACCGTGTCAATACTAGATGAATAGGGGTGTCATCAGTGTGTCTCACACTATGTTATTAGATACACTGTGCATGGTGGGAAGTGTTGTACTGAAAGCTATGGAGAACCTTCGCAGTGGTTGCCTCAAAAGGTTAACATTTATGGCCAATGTCGTGTCAGATAGAGCTGCTAATCAATATGTTTGTTCCATTGTTCCCATGCAACTGTATCTAGTACTATCGATAGTTATTGATAATATGTGTGTGCTAAGAGAGACAAGAATTGATTAATATCTATATATCTCACTCAGTCTTTGTAAAATGCTTTGCAGTAGTGTAAGAAAACTCATCGAATGACAGGTTCTAAAAATGTAGATATGGTTAATTAAAAGGGGCTTTGCTTGCTTCATTACTGGTTGAGATTACTTGCCTCAGTTTAATTATCTTGTAAAAGGGTCGACAGAAATGTACTAAAAGGTCAAATAAATGACATAAAATATGAACATTTTGGATGGAATTGTGATTTATCTTTACAAGGCTTTAATTTTCTATGGATTTTGGAACTTCTATTTGAATAATTCATATTAAAACTTGAAGGATAAAAACATAAGTGACATTGTTAGTTTGTTTTGCATGGTAGCAGAATCTAATGCTTTTGCCATGTGAATATGGATTTCAAGCAAGGGTGAGGGGGTGAGGTGGGTATTGGTTTGGGGTGTTGGTGTCGCAGTCTCAAAAGAACAGGCAAGAGTTACTAGGTACCATGTGTTCATTAGTACTTTTACTTGTTGTCAATGGCTCTTTCCTTTTAACTACCTGTCATCTCAAAGGATCTTCCACTTAAAGTAAAATGATATATTGCTTTGTGAGCATCTTATCTCGTAGTTTGTCCCATTCAACGGTCAAGTTCATATTAAGTTTTATACGATCTTTTTTTTTTCAGTTTAGGCACTCAACTTTAGTCTGATGAAGTTCTTTGTGTGTCAATCTGTGTGTTTAGTCTGATGATCTGGCAATATTTCAGTCTTTTGAATTTAGTCTGACGATCTGTGTTGATGTCAGTCTGTAAGTGTTATCTCATGATCTATTAATGTGTCAGTCTGCTTGCTTGTCTGATGATCTGATTATCTGTCTGTCTATTTGTTTGTCTGTCTGTCTATCTGTGAGTTTAGTAGCTGTGTCAGTCAGTAGTATTGCTGTATTAAAGAGATGATATACAGTAAGCTCTGAGGTTACAATATGTCCATGTATTACTCAATGAAGCTTTGGAAGCTTTCTAGGTCAGTATAGCTATCACATCTTTTCCAGAGCCACTGGTCAGTCAGTACACACAGAAGTTATGTGTACTTGCTCCCTTGTCATTAACATTACCCTGCTTTTCAGAAACTTTGATACATTACAGACTTCTTCCAACTTTTCTTCAAATTCCCTCATAGTCCTTCATAGTTATTGCAATTGTACATCTTACTCTCTTACTCAATTCTTCTTAAATACTGTACCTGTGGGAGCTATTCAGTGAGTGCAAATTTGTCCGTTCCTAAATGACAACTAACAGATCTTTCAAATCTTCCTACATTAATAAGATCCAATTGATATCCAAAGGGGGTAGTTTTGTTATCTGGGAAAGGTCCTGCTAAAAGTACAATTTGGGTAAGATTCACACCGTGTAAAATCAGCAGGTGTATGTCTCTATGGACCAATGGGACCACTATTTGTGTAATCATTATGTTTGATGAAAATTGCTTTTACAGTACTCAGAAGTTCTGATCAGACTCAGAGCTGTTAAATGGGAATAAAACACAGGCTTTCAAGTGACTGCTACTTATCCTACTGTTAAATGTCCTTTGTATTTCTGCCATTCATATTCCTGAAAAATCATATATATCGTACTACTTACTCTTTTGGCTTGCCACAGTGGCATTCATAAAAGATTAGCAAATGACCATGACTATAAAAATGTCTATATGAGTCAAATGATACCATCAGTATTGCATATTAATAAAAGCTAATCCTGAAAAAGCACAAAAGCTGTACTTTTGTCCTACTGTTGGTCTACAGATGCCACTCTTCCCTGTTTTATTGAGAATTTTAATCCTTCTTTTGTCCTTCTCTTTCACCTACAATCTTGGACAAAACTGTTGGGACACTTTGTCATAATATTCTTGAATCTCAGTTCCCAGGTTTGCATGAA